>CATQJL010000305.1:12928484-13074236 GCA_958299035.1 Cylicocyclus nassatus
TTGTTGTTCCTTCTGTATTGCTAGGTTGAACCGAAAGTTCTACCATATAAAAAATCGTAACTTCTTACTAGCACAATATTTTTGCATGGCTAAAACTCTTTTGGAAAGAGCAAATCATGCATTTTGTATAGGTCCCTTGACTGCTATCCACGAAGCTCTGATTGCAGAGATAAAAGTGGAAGAAGAAAATCGCTTCTTTTGGAATTTTGAGGCAAACCCGTTGAAAGTTCCAAAACTGTGCCATAAAACAACCTAGGCTTTTCGATCCCTCTTTCTTGCTGAGCGAAATTCGCGCTATTCGAACCGTTATTTGAAAAGTTATGAGTTTTGAGAAACAATCTCAAAAAATCACTTTTGGGAACTAATTTTTTGGCATTTTTTTCTCGAAATTATAGCTTTTTAAAGAAAAGCTTGATCATGCGAAACTTGTTCACTAGGAAGAAGGAGTCAAGAAACCTAGGTTACTGGCTGTTTTGGATTTTATGGCACAGTTTTGGAATTTTTAACAGGCTTGCCTCGAAATTTCGAAATGGAAGTGATTTCCTTTTTTCCACTTTTATCGCTGCGTCTAGAGCTTAGTAGATAGCAGCCAAAGTGACTTTAGAAAGTGCATAATTAGCTCTTTTCAATAGATTTTTAGTCATGCAAAAACAGGAAGAAGTTACGATTTTTGAAAATAATGCGACAGAACTTTCGGTTCTAACAAGGGAACGATACTTGATGTCCGTGGCCTTTTGAGATTAAACGTATACCATCACAATCATTTTGGAACGCTGATTCCGAATCTGACTTCCTTTTCTGCTAATCGTTTCTCTGAAAGAAATTATGATAGATTTTCGTGTCAATGGTCGCCTAAGAGAAATGCGACCGAGGATGCCTAACTTTCAAAAAGAAGCTTGATAGGCAATGCAAAACTGAAAAACACAAAAGGACTCGAACCTAAACCTATATTAACTTGCGAGGCTATCTCACTAGCTATTACACGACATCTTAGCGGCGGTTTTGGCATTGCGACCACGTCTCCTTTGGTGCCAAAATCCTTCATAACTTCTTTTGAGAAACGATTAGCAGAAACGGAAGTCAGATTCGGAATCAGCGCTCCAAGATGAGTGCAATGGTATACATCTTATCTCAGAAGGCCACGGACACCAAGTATCGTTTCCTTGTAAGCTAACAACTACAAAGTCATAGTGTGCCCCACTCTGTCGTTCCGAAAAGAAAAATTCGCCTCGACATTTTTTAGAGGAGCGCTCCGCAGGTGAATATGACATAACTGCGTAACATAACATTTAACAACTCCCTTACTTCTAATAGGGCCACCTTAGTCAAGTAGGTCAGCGGGCAGCGATAAGCATTTGCGACGTCACCAAAGATATAAAGGTATTGAGGGGGAAGGGGTGAATGATTGGGTGGGGGGGGGGAGAGGGAGAGTGAAGGTTAGGAATACCTATATGGCCCATATGAGATAACGGTGGGTATTTCGTTTGTTTCCTTTCTAAAGAGAGAGGGGGGGGGGCTGTAAAAGTTTGTTGGGGTTTGTTGATGGGCGTGAAGTTGGCCAATCTCTAGAAGTTTTTTTACTCAGCCAGTTTTATATTGAAAACAATCATTGCCTTGTGCAAGCAGAAGGATTTTTTGATTTTTTTTTGTATCACCCTGAGACTCCGAATTTGCACAAAGCGACTGGCATTTTAAGACCATATTGAGCTAAAACCTTTGTTTTTTCGGTGTATTTTTCCGATCCCCGCCCCGTAAAAACGTCCTCTTTGCTTTTCACCGCCAAAACGATACCAGCTGCTCCCACCTGCCGAGCCGTGTTTATCAATCACGACACCCTCTTCAGAGCAAACCAAAAGAGGTAGTTCAGCCACAAAAATGACTGGCTAAATAGGGATAACTGTAGCATGTGCAACAAGATCCGTTACGCTTTAGCCCTAAGGCATATCTCACGCGATTCCAGTCGCTGCGCGATTTGGTACCGGAATGACTGTTCATAAACGGTCGTCAAAGTGCTTTTTCAAGGCAGGACTTGATCAGTTTGCAACAAGTTACAGAAGCTACGCGTCCATGTGTTAAAGGAACGTACACGATAAATATGGAGATAACTGGCAAAGTGTCAGGCCGCGTGAACGTCGCGATTTAACCGAATCGCGCGAGGTATGCCTTAGGCCTTAGACCAACTATTTGTTCGAAAAGGAAAATACGCGATGGCCTTTATGAGCACTTTGTGCTTAGCGCTACAAAAATTTGTCTAGCTCTTTGTTTAATGTTAATAAAAGAAATGAACATGAGACAGTTTATTGCACAGAGGAGAGAAGAGCATTTTCAACTTATCATTTAGTTCTTTCAAACGATGCACAATCCATTTTCTTTGTCGCAGCTGTGAACACAGCTGTTGCAGGTGTCTCCAGGATCGTATACGAGTCTTTCAATTTCATTACCCCTGAATAATGCATTGTGGTTGAGTAGCCAGAAAAAGCTATTGAGCATACGCTGGATTGTAGCGGCAAATGATCACATAATCCGACGAGCATTTGCCTATGGCACATCCTAAATTTGTTGTCTCTGCCCATGCCATCTGAAAAGTTAAAGACTTCTAATTCAATCGTATTCAAAACGAAGATGTTCGTGTCACCTGCGTAAACGTCGCTATAGGTTGGCCAACGTGTTTTGCTCGAAACATTGCTTTCATTCCAATGCCATCGTTAAATCGTACAACTCTCCACCAATTATGGACAGCCTTAAAACACTAGTTTAATATAGACAACAGACCCAAAACTTACGTTTCTGATTCCATCTTCATAGTTTTGCACGTCTTTAACAGGGACACGATGACGAAGTTCTCCCTTTAGCTTTTCATTAGACACATCCTTGGGGCATCCGCGAACCTTATCAATCGCATCTTTTTCCAAGTTGCAGTCCCATTTCTGAAACAATCATGGCTGCTCCCCTGTTATTGTTAGAGTAAGTAAACAGACTAACCAATTTTATCATGTTCTTAGCCGGCGGGAGGAGATGTCCGCTAACTTTTGCGACTAGTCCCTGTGCGAGCTGGCCTCTGAAGGTGCTAACTTACGATAAGAACAAAAATTGAGAAAGGCGATACTGTACTGCCATAAATGGACCTTTGAGCTCACCTGCGATAGTTATGCATATTCGTATAGTTTTCTCTCAAGCTGTCGTTCATCTGCGTATTTTGGGGGCAATTGGTATTTGCTAAATTTTAGAAGAATTGAGTCATATGAAAAGCACCAAGTATTTTCTATTTGATTTACTTCTAGTTTCATGGTTATACTTAACTGTGCCGGCCAGAAAATTAAGCTTTAGCTCTACACTTGTGAACGTATTGTCATTTTCTTGTAGGCTAGGCATTTGCTTACTGAGTTTGAAAGTGTAGGCTACTAGTATTGTTTGCTTTGTAGTGTTTTTTTTGTTCTTTTTTGCTCGTAGTGTTTTGTTTTTACCTTTTTCCATCCATCGGTAACTATGTAGATCCTTAGTTGGTGGATTCATGTGCGTTTGCCTCGGTGATCTGCGAGTGCGCGAACTGCGCGCCAAATTCCATTGATCTCGATATGGCTCCGCCCAATTTCGCAAACATTGCCTCACTCCTTACTTAGCCTTATCTCGCGTGCTGCCTTTGCTCATATCCTCTCGTTGTTTTTCTTTGTAGTGTTCCTTGCCGCATATTTGTCGTTGTGTCTATTTCTCTTTTGTTTTTTTCTGTGTTGTGGCCTTGTTTGATAAAAGGCTTGTTGAACTGTGGTCTAGTTAGTCAGAACTGCGGTGGAGAGCCGCGTGGGGTACCTAGACAAAACCAAATTTATTTTTTGCACTTTTTCCGCCACTCATTACTTGAGCAAGTCCCGCAATCATTTCTTCAATGCTCTTTGTCGTTTTAAAGGCATCGCCCATCCTAAATTAAGGGTGTTGAGCTTTTGATAGCATATCTTAGTAGGACCCCCTATCAAACCAATGCCCAAGTCGCCGAAAATGTCGTTTCGGAAGCGAGAAATGGCTCCAGAATAACGAAGATGCGTGAGAACCCTTAGAGGCACCTTCTCCCCATCCATCCCGCCCATCCGTGTGCGCCATCCAATCACCGTTCTGGAAGCCGGCTTGTGGGTCCTCCGGAACGGGGATTATCGGGGTTTTTGGGGATTCTCACTCCAAATTCGGAATCAGGGACATGAGAAGGCCATGAAACGACAAAAACCTGGAAGCCGAGAATCTGGGTGGACGATGCCGTTAAGGTGCTAGCGAGATGGACGTTATAGAATGTTTGAGGTCGCAAAGTCTTCTTTTATTTGAAACATCTGCAAACCTTTTGCTAAGGTTTCCTGTTCGAGGAGGGCAGCATAATTTTTCTTTCAGATTGAAATAAAAATTCACCAATGTTTTGGACGTAAGGCCTCGGACAGAGTTCACGCGATTTGGTCGTCGCGATTCAATCACTAAAGACAGGTGTTACGAGTTCATTGGATGCCGATCTTCTTGTAATTCGGTTGTGATAGTTTTCCAACACGACACTACCGAAATACGAGAAGATCGGCATGCAATGAACTCGTAACACTTGTCTTTAGCGATTGAATCGCGACGATTAAATCGCGTGAACTCTGCCCGATGCCTGAAAAGCATGGAAAGCAGTCAAAGTGCTAGCTCATGTTCGACACCTTTGATGATAGTCCACTACAATCATCTTTGAAGAACATTGAGATTTTCAAGAACAATAAGCTCCGAAGTTAAACTCACGGCTTCCTTCTCCCGGCCATTCGGCTTCCTCAGAACGCACTTCAAGCGCGAGGAAGGTAGCAGTGATCTGGAATGAATTGATAGTGAAAATAAAATCATAGATGAAACTCTTACCACAAGTAGATATTGCAGCGAAGGCATCTTCAAACACTTGATACTCTGGTTCCTAATCATCTTTTATATGCTCCAGCTATCGAAGAAATAGTGTAGGTCGCTGCAACCATGACGTGATTTTCCGCATTTTAATGTTGATAATATGAATTTATACTGTAGTTGGGACCTTTAAAATATCGCTATTGTTTCTGTCAAACCAGGAATAGCACTGATTGGCATTAATATTGCGCATAAAGAACACTCATGTTGCTGGTGAGCAAAGACATATTAACTTGTAATTAAAACAGAATTTTTCTTTTGGCGCTTTCATGAAGAATATTGAGGAATTATTGAGAATTGAGAATCTCAATAATATTTCACTTTCACGTTTACTCAGCTTTTTTTCTTTGTAAACGCCAAAAATGTTCACTCATTGGCTTCGCGATTTGGATCTGCTAGGAGATAAAAACATTAGTCAAGTTCAAGCACTACATAGACTATCTCTCTATATTTCAACATGTTAAATTTAGAGCTGCGAGCATGCGAAGCAAGATATCACCTATTCTACGTCTAGGAGACGCGAGACTCCATTGCGGACACTATCTAAATAAGTTTGAGTTTGTTCTTCCCTGTTTCCAAAAAGTGGATAAACCTGGACGAGATAAATAACAAGTACAAACCTCCCAGGTACACGACTAGTCTTGTTTAGACAATGTGTGCTCTAGCGCCTCCTAAACGTAGAATCTTATATATAAAGCTGAATGTCTGTTTGTCTGTATGTCTGTATGTCTGTATGTCTGTCTGTATGTACGTATGTTCCGAATAGAAAATTCCATTTCTGAACCGATCGGGACCAAACTTGGCACACATACACTTTGGGCCCCGGCGGGTGTCATAGGCTACTTTTCGTATCGATCGATATCGATTTTATCGATTTTTTGCAAAATGTGAGCTACGGGGCTGGGAGTTGGCACAGGGGGGTAAGTGAGCATGGGGATTCCGAATACAATATTAGTTTTTAAAATCGTGCATTACTTTTATCGGTTTTATCGATTTTTTGCAAAGTTTGAGCTACGGGGCTGGGGTTTGGCACAGGGGGGTAATCGAGCATGCTGATCACCCCCGTGGGGGTGATCAGCATCCTCGATTACACCCCCTGCCAAATTCCAGCCCCCTAGCTCAAATTTTGCAAAAAAAATCGATAAAATCGATAAAAGTAATGCACGGTTTCGAAAACTAATATTGTATTCGTAACCAGCATGCTCGATTACCCCCCTGTGCCAAATCCCAGCCCCCTAGCTCAAATTTTGCAAAAAATCGATAAAATCGACATCAATCGATAACGAAAAGTGGACTGTGACACCCGCCGGGGCCCGAAGTGCATGTGTGCCAAGTTTGGTTCGGATCGGTTAAGAAGTGGAATTTTCTATTCGGAACATACGGCGGAGCCGGGTATGCCAGCTAGTGAGTGATATGTTGACTGGAAAGAAATGAAGCTATGAGTGGGAAATGAGTTGATGGATACTTTGCGTTGATGGCTATCAGCTTAAAAAGAAGAGAATATCGATTTTAACGGCAAAGCAGCAAGGAGAAGATGAAAATTTGTAAGTGGGCTCCTTTCGATAGAATAAAGCAAGCTTCACAAAATAATTCCTAAATTTTAGTGTAAGTTGCGATCAGGGTTGAAGCAAGGGGTGTGGCACACAATCGCTGGTTACGACCCCCCCCCCTGACTGCTGTCTTAATAAGACCCCCCCCTGAACTATACACTTAAGATAGCATTACTTGAAGGCCCTGTCAAACAAAATGGGCAACATATCCATAATCATGTCAAATAACCCCTGTAGACAAAGTGTGAGCAAATTCGAAGATTCAAGATGCTAGACTACCTAACTGAAATGGTTATTTTCCAACATGATTAACTTTGTTCCAAAGGTGAACTAGCTATCCGTTTTTGCACTCAAGACAAAGCACTACTCCTTTTTTGTCCACATCAGGAATCTCGCTTCAGAAGACCTGCAAACTGTGGATTTAGAAGCCAACCAAAATCTCATTTTTCCCCATATTTCGCTTTTGATGGCTGTGCTTTCACCAAATATTACTCAGAGCTAAGAAGACGAATCAGGCTTTGAACAGTCTGGAATCTACGATGTTTAGGCTATCGATTCATATAAATAATGTCCGCTAAAATTGTTTTTTGATATAGTTAATGCAGTGCGGCACACCCCCTTAAAAGCTGCGGCTGCCGCAGCATTTAAGGGGGTGTGCCGCACCCCATTAACTATATCAAAAAAAAAAACATTTTTAGCAAACCATATTTATATGGATCGATAGCCTAGGTCTTTTAGTTTTCACACCAGTGGTTTGAGCCTGACTCGTCCTTGCTCTGAGTAATAGTTGGTGAAAACACAGCCATCAAATGCGAAAAATGGGAAAAATTAGGTCTTTGTTGGCTTCTAATTCCACATGGAGGTCTTCTGAGGCGGGATTCCTGAGATGGACAAAGAAAGAGTAGCGCTTTGTCTTGAGTGCAAAACGGATGGCTAATTCACCTTTGAAACAATGTTAATCATGTTGGAAAATGACCATTTCACCTAGGTAGCCTAGTATCTTGAATCTTCAAAATTCGCTCATAATTTGTCTACAGGGGTTTTTTGACATGCTAATTATGGATAGGATACGAATATCATGTTATCACTATTATCAGATTACCCAACTACGGCCCCCTCCCCTTTTGACTCCTCAATACACCCCTCAAGTGTGCCGTGCCGCACCCCACGCTTGACCCTGGTTGTGATTGAGGCAAAGTGTGCAACCAACTGTGAGCAATTCTTGACGCAAAAACAAATCTTCGCCCTCAAAAATTCTAAGAATTTCTTACTTGTTCCTGTGTGTATACACGATTTATGACGCGCAAAGACTGGGCACCGTTGCGTCCGGCCAAAATAGTTCGTGCATGGGAGAGACAGCAGATAGTAAGAAAAACGAAAGAGCGCTCGATGACAGAGACGCCGGCACGTCTGCAGTCTTTGCATGTTATGATTCGCCTATAGCAGGTACACGCAGTCATTTATTATAATTACTGCGTTTTTCCCATGGTTCAATCAAGAAAAAAAAAATAAGGCAAACGCCAAACCTACCAATCTCAATCCTTCTGTATGTACAGTTGTGTACCACAACCCTTCGGGACTCTAAATGTAAAATTTTTGGCATTTTTCATGCTTCAGTAAATGCCAAATAACAATTTTGGCAACAAAAAACTCAAAAAAGCGACATTTGATTTGTCAAAACGCAGGTTATGCCAAATGACGAACCCATTTTCACTAGCAGACATAAGCTATGAACAGTCCTGTGCCATTCTGGTTGGTGCCAAACTAATGCGCGCTCTTTTAAGCCGCTTTTCGAACTTCTTTGCCGGACTTTCTTCTTTGAAATCTCTGTTTCCCGAAGGCGTGAACGCGCAAGAAGGAGAGTTCAACCCCCTCCTCTTTCTTGCGCTTTGGAACTACGATCAGAACAAGCTTCTAACCTTTCTGTTATAATTTTCAGAAATAAATAATTCAATCGCATTCACTTTCTTGGGCACAACAAATAATTCAATCGCATTCATTTTCTTGGTCACAACTTAAGCGTAAAGGAATCCTTTCGAAAATATAGCTACAGTAGGTTTCAACTCAGTTTAGCCGGAAATTGGATGGCGGGAGTCCGCTTCGCAACGATTCGCGCCGTTTTGCAGTCTGCATCTCTTCATTCTAATCTATCCCGCTGAGCCCGGACGCGTTGCTCCACCTAGGGCCGCATGCACTAACAACCACGCTGGGGAGGGGATCGCAGCTCAGAAGAAAGTTTCATATTCTGAAGCTCCAGCTATCTAGATTTCACGCTGTCCTGTCCGCAAGTATTCCTACTATCCTTCACTGTGAACTTATTAGGAGCGAGAAGCTGTACAAGCCGCAATTTCCAGCTTTTGTAAGATCCCTGACGATCCCCGGCGCTTTTCTTTGAAGTCATTTTTCTTTCTTTGAAGTTAACGAAAACCTTCCAAAGTTGTACTAATTCTCTAACACAACAGTGCCAAGCATGTTACTGATGAGAACAAATGAGTTAAAAATCGAATTTTTTTGATAAACCACAACTTTCGACTTGTGGTTCATCACAAATTTCATGACTCCGATACATCACTTGTTTTTATCAGCAACATGTAAGCAGTGTTGGGTTAGATAAGCTGCACAACTTTGAAAACTTTTCGTTAACTTCGGAGAAAGAAAAATGACTTCAAAGAAAAGCGCCGGGGATTATTAGGGATCATACAAATGCTGTAAGCTGCGGCTTGTACAGCTTCTCGCTGCTGTTAAATGTGTGCATAGTGAAGGAAAGTAGGGATACTTACGGTTACGTACACAACGTGAAATCCAGATATCTGGAGCTTCAGAATATGAAGCTTTCTTTTAAGCTGCGATCCCCTCCCCACGGGGATGTTAGTGCATGCGGCCCCTTGAGTGTTCGCCTACTCCGGGTTGAAAAAGACTGTATGTTTCTGTTGAGAGTCTGGAAACCTATTTAGTGCACAGTTATTTATCATAAAATCTATGCCAACTCCCAGTCCCGTAGCTCAAAGTTTGCAAAAATCGGTGAAATCCATATCGACCGATAACAAAAAGCAGAGTATGACAATGTCGATCTTTTTAGAAATGAGATCTCCTGTTTTGTGCGTACGTACATCAGCATGTATACAGATAGATATTTAGCTATGTAAGAATTATTTATACTAAATCGGCGTCCCATAGTCGCTGATGGTATTTTGTAAGCCCAGAAACTAGCTCATGAAGAATGCTATACAGGGCTAGGCACAGATCATCTGAAGCAGGCTGGATTCGTTTGTGGAGCAAAAAGCGAAGGAGATGTTGTTTTTGCGAAATCGGGCCGATCAGCAAGAATAAGCGACATTTAGGGTTTCTTCATACTACGCCGCAGGACGAGGCAGCCTGTCGCGTGCGCCGCGTGCGCGGCGTACGCCGTGGCACGCAGCGTACGCTGCTGCAGTCGCGGCGAGAACACGCCTATGGCAGCACACTCTGTCTATCACTAATTTCTATATCCGCTACTCCCTGTGTTTTCCAATTGTTCATGGCGAGACTGTGCCGCCATGGGCGTACTTTCACTGCGAGCAGCGTACGCTGCGTACGCTGCTCGCAGTGAAAGCGGCAGCCTGCAGCCCCTTCCGCGGCTGCTCCGCAGGAAGGGGCTGCAGGCTGCCGCGTCCTGCGGTGTAGTATGAAGGAACCCTTAGTCGAACCCAAGCTTTTCGGACAGGTTATTACATGATTGACATGCTCTTCGTGTATGGCGAAAAGTGCGCGCGACGCACAGAATCATATGACACCAAAGTTGAGCCGTATATATAGAAAATTATTTGCGGAATAATTATGTAAAAAGATTTGAAAACTTATGTGACGTAATACTTTTTTCAAAATTAGTTCGCCACCAGACGATCTGAGATCGTCTGGGGCATATATTTCTGTCACTTTACATAAGTTTCGGATTTTTTTTTGGCTTGAACGAAGCTCCGGTGAAGAATCTATCCTGGCATTCTTCTATATCGCCCCCCCTGTCCGCCGTCTTTTAACCTTTTTTCGAAAATCGCTTCATGGTATCGCGCCACAGCGTCAACTTCTCTGCGTCCTCTCGCGTTGAATTTTCATTTCAGTTCCAGTTTTGTTTTCAATATTTTGATGATTTCTTTCATTCTCCTTTCTTCTTCTTCTTCTAAATATTTGATCCAACAAAAGTCGTAGGGGGGAGGGTAGAGCAAGAGTCAGAGGGGAATTCGCGAAATTTTTAAGAGTCAGAAAGGACTTCGTTTTCAAAAAGCCTAGAAACCGACTCGTGCCGAACCCTGATGCTGTAGCCAAGGTTTTGTTTGTTTCTCAAGAAAGTATAAGAGTTTTCTTAACTTTTCCACTTAGCTGCTGTACATGAATAACAAGAAATATACATAACTTCTGAGCTTACCACAAACAGGCTCGAAAATGTTAGGCAGCGTCCAGGTAAATGTGGATATATGGGAATCTCACACAGGATAGTAATTTAACAAAGAGCGGCTCGAACCAAGAAGGCTAGCACCTCAAATTGTATACAGCAAAAGGTATACAATGCAGTCGCAAAAACTTTTACGCTTCTAAAACAATGTCCGTTTGCAAACGATAAAGAATATTTTTTGGCATCCTCTTTATATCAGACTAGCTGGCTTGCCCGGCTCCGCCGGGCCTGCCAGCTAGACCCGTGTACGTATGTTCCGAATAGAAATTTTTATCTCTGAACCGATTGGGACCGAACTTTGCACACATACACTTCGGGGCAGGGAGCGTGTCACAGCCCACTTTTCGTTATCGATCGATATCGATTTTATTGATTTTTTGCAAAATTCGAGCTAGAGGGCTGGGATTTTGCACAGGGGGGTAATCGAGCATGCTGATCACCCCTTCGGGGTGATCAGCAATAAAATCGATATCGATCGATCAATAAAATCGATATCGATCGATAACGAAAAGTAGCCTATGACACGCTCCCTGCCCTGAAGTATATGTGTGCCAAGTTTGGTCCCGATCGGTTCAGAAATAAAAATTTGTATTCGGAACATACGTACATACATACAGACAGACAGACATACAGACATACAGACAGACAAACAGACATTCAGCTTTATATATAAGATAAAAATGCAGCAATTAGGCGATGTATTATCCATCAGTTGCGATTACCTCTTAGTTTGCATCCCAAACAATGCTAAAAACACTTAGTAAAAAATAAACTCTACGGTAGAGAATGCATTCCAGAGCAATGCATAGTTTGCCTCCACAGAAGTTTAACGAAATCTGCAAAAGGTGTGCTGCAAACGGAAATGTATGAGCTGCCATGAGTGCTACATCGGAGAAACAGAAAGAGTGATGGCCGTGGAACAAGCATCTGGCTTTTGAAAGGCCTGGAACAGTCACGGCGCTATTGAAACGACAGAGTTCTGAAAGGCATTGTGGTACTGTGTTTGAATAAAGTTTCCTATGTCAACATAAGACCAAAGCCTGTCTTAAAACGTCTGTCGCAGAACTTTAACAAGAAGTCCAAAAATTTTCTTCTATCAGCAGTGTTCTGAAGACCATTTTTGGCTTCATCCGATATGATCGCACATGAAACTTCGAATCGTTGGATTTTGCCCAGTAATGTCCGTCAACCGACTTGCGTACTCGCTGCATGGTGTGATAGTTCGTTACGAAGCTTGACTCTTATGGTGCCTACTACTCCCGAGCGAGGTCTAGACTGGCAGCTTGCGAGGTGGTTTTCTCACCTGTGGTAAAAAATTCATGTATAATCTAGTCACAGATCTCTGATAAGAAGAATTGTTCGAAGTGTCGGGTCTGATAAATTTCCATTGTAAAAACTATACAATGATACCAGTGGCCTATATAGAAAAATTTAGCTATTTGATGAAAGTGTTTGCACTTGTTGTGCTTATACTTCCCCTACTTAAGACAACCACACAAAAATTTCGGTGTGGTGTCTCTGTCGTAGCCATCAAAGTAGTTTGGCGTGCCTTACTGCCAGTCACAAATCAAAGCAAGTCATTATATGTATTAACCATCACGCAGTGTTGACTCCACTACAAAAATTTATCAGGTTGTCCTAAAAGTAAACCGTATTTTCAAATAAATCAAATTGTTTCTGTTTTTCTAACAGACTTAAGGTACTCTTCGATAAAGAGTAAAGCAAGCTCTACAAAATGACCACCAAAGATTTGTCCAAGTCGTAATCCAGCTAAAGTTTGAAGCAAAAATCGAAAAGTATCACTTGAAATTGGATTTTTGCGAAGAACAATTCCACGGACCTCAAACTTGGTCATTATATAGCAGACACATAATAGTACTCATATGTGTCTTACTGGAATTTTTCCGCGCTAAGGAAGTGAGAAAATAGAGGTGGTCCAAATGGCAAACCCCGCCCCCAGCCCCTCCCACAAATGTGATTGTATACTACAAAGCTTATCAAGTATAATCTTGAAACTTTAACCCTGTACATGCTCTTATTATCGGAGAAATACTAAGTTTCATGAGTCCCGAAAAAAGTGGCATTTTGGCATTTTCGGATCATCCTTGTTTCTCAATTTTAAACCCCGAAAAAAATCACAAATATATTTTTGAGTACTACTATGTGTCTACTATGTAAAGACCAAGTTGGAATCCATAGGAATTTTCTGGAAGGAGCTCCGCTTTTTAGGGTTGCTGAAGATTTTTGAATTTGGCTCCAAATTTTACCTGGATCACGGCTTAGGCTAAGGCATACCTCACGCGATTCGAATCGCCACTTTCACGCGACTTGGCGATTTGCCAGATTTCTACAAATCTATCGTACGCGTACGCGCTTCTCGAACGCATATTTGGGTAGCTTGCGTAAGTCGTTGCAAACGCATCAAGTTCTGACCAAAGGTAGCGCATTAACAACGAATGAGAAAGAGTCGCTGTTGTGCCAAATCGCGTAGCGACCGGATTCGCGAGAGGTATGCCTTAGGCCTTAAACGGTCTCTGGTGGCCATTTTGTAGGGCACGCTATCCTCTATCAAATGATACCCTAAGTCTGTTAGGAAAACAAAATTAGTCCAATTTATTAAGAAATACTGTTTACTTTTGGGACAACCTAATATTTCTATTCTGACCATTGGTACTTCTCGACGCAAGCTAATCCGTAATCATCATCGAAAATCATCTATCCATCAGAGCCTTCTTGTGCACAGACACATTGACTCTTCAAAGATTTTGAACTAGTACTAGATACAAGTATAGACTGGGGCACTTTTTCATAAAAGTTGTTTGAATCCGTATGCCGCTTCAGCTTGAGTGATTTATTGTCTGTTACAAGTACTTACCATCTACTGCTGCCACTTACTATCAAAGCAGTTAACTCCCATTTCTACGTTCTATCTAGATGGAAATTTTCACAAAGATAGTAAAGGATATGCCTATTGTTGAAATTCAAGATATCAAACTGACGGATATCACAGGTCACAGAATTCTGCTTACAAGAACCAGGAGTGGTAGTAATTTGGTCGAAACCATCATGTTGATTGAGTTAATGAGTTTTCATAACACCAGCTAATCAGCAGCTTCACATCATTTGCCCAACGAAACCACGAATTAAACAGTAGGGAACCTCGAAATGGACTATCTTGCGAAGCAAAGTCATTGGAGGAGATAGAAAGCCATTCTCATGCTTCTCCGCAATCATTGCACTTTACCAAACTTTCTACTCGGTGTGCAGCTTTTCATTCCTTCATTATGGTTATTCCTTATCGAGCAGCTATACATTTAACTTTTCAATAGTAGATATCGATTGGACTTGTTGCCAGTAGCTAAGAGCTTCTCATTCGAAAGCTTACCTTAGCACCATATCGTCAGGAAGTAGTGGTGCGTTATCAAATTTAGTATGCGTTGTTAGGAAGTATTGCTGGAGCCATATTGCAGATGTGAGAGCGGATACTGCGCCTCGTAGGCGCCACAGAAATATTGAATATGTTCGCAGTGATCCGTGCGAGGTCTTTCCAAGTAACAAGCGCTCATCGCTTTAGATTTCTTCGCTGAAAGGGAGCTATTATGGCTTATGATGCGTTTGTCATCGAAACTATCGTATGACAGTTGCAGATCTTAGGTTATCAAAAAAAGCAGGTAGAGTCTGCTATGGCCCTCATGATTGGCAACTTTTTGCTGCACTTTACTGAGAAAAGCTTTTAGATGGCAATACGTGTAAGATATCTTGCGACGAATTCGCACCAAGTTGTCTTTGGTGACACTTTGAGGTGGTGTTAAAAAACAATTTCGAATGTGGTGCACAGGTTGTTTATTTATTTATTTATTTGTCAAATATATTGTAAACGCTGCACCACCTCAAAATTGAAATACAAACAGACGATTAAATATGGAACGGGTGGGAGAAAAAGGCAAAAATGACTTCAAATTTGCTCTCACTTTCGAGTCGTATCCAACTGACAAATCTATTAGAGTTCTTATATGATTTCGGAAAAATGGTAAAGCCAATAAAGGCCAACGTTGTTGAAAATGTGACCTCTGGGAAAGATACCGGATGTGTTCGATGATGTAGGTAAATAATGTAAAGGGGATGGCGTTGAGAATTAGGATTCAAAAAGTATGAGTGATTTTCTTATTATACATTATCAGGAGTTTCGAACATATGCACAGCGACCAGCAATCTTATATATAAAGCTGAATGTCTGTTTGTCTGTCTGTCTGTCTGTCTGTCTGTGTGTACGTATGTTCCGAATAGAAAATTCCATTTCTGAACCGATCCGGACCAAACTTGGCACACATATACTTCGGGCCCCGGCGGGTTCATAGGCTACTTTTCGTCATCGATCGATATCGATTTTATCGATTTTTATCGATTTTTTTGCAGAGTTTACCTACGGGGCTGGGAGTTGGCACAGGGGGGTAATCAAGCCTGGGGATTCCGAATACATTATCAGTTTTCGGGATTATCGATTACTTTTATCGATTTTATCGATTTTTTTGCAAAGTTTGAGCTACGGGGCTGGGAGTTTGCACAGGGGGGTAATCGAGCATGGGGATTCCGAATACAACAGTTTTTGAAACCGTCCATTATTTTTATTGAATTTATCGATTTTTTGCAAAGTTTGAGCTACGGGGCTGGGAGTTTGCACAGGGGGATAATCAAGCATGCTGATTACGAGTTCGATATTAGTTTGGCGCTATTCGGCTAACCGGGCCCTTAAAATTTTTTTGTCGTAGAGCTTGCTCAGATTCGTGTATAAGGGTTATCTTACATGCTGATTACAGATATCACACTTTCGTCGCAGAAAGTCTCCCCATGTGGTTACGATAGGTGTACGGTAGGTGAAGTAAAAGGAAAAACTTCATCTCCTTTTTCCTCAAATTATTTGAAAAAAAAACAGATTTAGACATTAGTTGCCTTCTATTCATATCTTTCCAAAAAAGTTACTGAGGAGTTTCTTTTCGTTTGAGCAGTTCAGGAACAACTTTAATTTCAGTATCTCGCCCACACTTTTTGAGAAAATGGTCCAGAGAACTTATTCGACATGCTGATTACGATTTTCATACTCTCTCTGCATATTGGGACCTCTTCATAGAGTTAGGGTGGTTATATACGGTGTGGGGTCAAAAACATAGATTTGCTTCAAACTTCGTCTAGGGTGGTCATTTAGCGCGCTGAACATAAATCATGTTGATTTTGCAGGATGGTGCATTTTCTTTGGTTACGGTGGGTGTAAATGGGTCGAAGTCAGATTTGCTCAAAACCTTACCTGTAACGGTTCACAAGTATACTGCTTATGAATATGAAACTTGCTCGCTGTCATAACGCATTAGTGAAGTTATGGTGAGTTGCAGGATTTGAATGGACAGGGCCAATTTAGATCCCAGATATTCATGGGGAAACGGTCATTTTGCATGGCCGTCTCCAGCGCCATCCTGATACTGTCCCAACGTGTAACGCACGCGGCAAATCTCCCTCCCCCTGATTTGCTTAGGAAAAAGCCGCCGAAGGGTGTATCGCACGAGGCAAATGTCTCTCCCCCTATTTCTGCTTAGGCAAAAGCCGCCGAAGGATGTATTGCACGAGGCAAATGTCTCTCCCCCTATTTCTGCTTAGGCAGAAGCCGCCGAAGGATGTATCGCGCGCGGCAGTGGTCCTATAAGGAAAGCATTACGGTCGTGGGAAACTTTTATACCACACGAATTGCCTTTATCGCGGGATTGAGCACGATATTCTTTGTACAGCACTTTAGGTAATTCCCTGCCAAGGTTTCAGGCAGGTTTATGATTTTTACCCGCTGCCACGCGATGACTATGATATTGTCATCAGCGGCTCAAATAACCCCCATATACCGAGTTTGAGCAAGATCCGTCACAAAAACATTTTGAGGCCCGGATTGTCGATTAACGCCATCAGTTTTTAGAATTGTCCTTACTTTTATCGATTTTATTGTTTTTTTGTGCAAAGTTTGAGCTACGGAGCTGGGGAGTTGGTGGGGAAGGTAGGTGAGCATACTGATTACTCACGCAGCGGGAATAGGGAATGTAGAAGTGGGCACACGTAAAGATGTACAGGGATAGAAATGGAACCTTTATCGTTTTTGACAGGGCCAGGCGGAGCCGGGTAAGCCAGCTAGTAGTATATATTGCGCAAAATACAAAGTGTTATGAAGTGCTACTTGTGCAGGTCATTTTCGGTACATGGTGCACCACTCCATTCATTCATCCATCCATCAAATTGTGCATTGATCGATCCATCCATCCATATGCATGCATACATATATACATACATACATACATACATACATGTGTCCGTTGATTCCTTCACTAACTCCGTATTTAAACAACGACATGCTGATTGATGTGCGAGTTCAAAGGTTCCAATAATGTACGTTGTGTTATACAGATAAAATATATAGAAAATCAGCTAACAGGGTTCTTTAATACAATCGTGGGTAAATAATAGTTTCGTTGTTACCGGTAATTGGGTTTTCTTGAGCTGTGTATTTGAGAGCAGTAAGGATCGACGAGTACAGGAAAAATGATGCGATATGAAAGTAGATGCACATAAAGAACTATCACTTGCATTTCGTCTCCCAATACATGCTTTGAAATACAGCAGTAAGGAAAGGTAGTCATAAGGAGACAGAAAATTTAACAGAGAAATCAAATACAATCTGAGCTAAATTTGTCAAGGTAATTATGTTCGATTAGGGATTTCCTTAATTTATGTGGATCCAAGGTTATTAGTTCTATGGGAAGTTTATTTGGTATGTAACACATGCGGGCACCAAATGATTTCTGTAGGCTACGTTTTCGCCATCGGAGTAATGTGTGTAGGCGTTGATTCTAAAACGACGGATACTAGTGGGACGTAAAATACAGAATTTCGAAAATTTTAAACGAGTTTCATTTAAAAATCTTGTAAGCTAGTTTTATGTCAGCTAATAATCTTCTGTGATATAAACTTTTGAGTCCTAGCATGGTTAGTCTAGTTTTATTATCAGGAAGAGCCCTAGGGTACTCAGGATTTGGGAATATTCGGTAGAATATGATTCTAATGAATGTACGTTGAACTTTTTCCAGTTTTTCGATCAGATTTTTGACGTCAGGATTCCAAAGTGGACTACAATATTCCAAAACAGGAAGTACGTAAGCTTTCCTGACCAAATGTTGATTTCATGAACATGTACGTTTCTTAGTAAGGTATACATTATGCGGTTGGCCTTGCAAAAACAATATTAATCAGGTGTCAGGTGTTCCTCAAGGAAGTGCTCTCTCCCCACTATTGTTCAACTTCCATGGTATGGAAGTTGAACAATAGTGGGGAGAGAGCACTTCCTTGAGGAACACCTGACGTACAGAGTTTTGCTGTATACTTTTGACCTTGGAAAAAAAACTTCAAAGGTCCTACCAGATAGATATGACTTGAACCAACTCAAAAGATTGGTCGCAATACCTATGCTTTCAAGTTTCAAGAGAGGCCCAGTATGATTGACAGAATCGAATGCTTTACTTAAGTCGAAATATATGATATCAACTGATTTGTCTTCATTAAGTGTCATAATCCAATCTTGGCAACATTTTACCAGTTGTGTAGATGTAGAGGAGCCGGGTATGAATCCATGTTGTTCATCGAGTAGAAGGCGGTTTTCTAAGCAACATTTTAAGATAGATTTTGCCAAGATTTTTTTCCATGATCTTGCAGGGCGTAGGCAAAATGCTAATTGGCCTAAACTCGGAAACCTTGTTTGCGCATGCACACTTAGGTATGGGCACAACCATAGCTCTTTTCCAGATTCCTGGGACATTCCCATTCAACAAGGAAATGTTAAAGATATGCGTTAGAGGCAAGGAAAGCCTTTTAGCTTATTTCTTGTAGGAAAAACCAGGTATGTTTTCGGAAGTGACAATGAGGGTTTAATTGCATGACATTGAGGGTTTAATTGCTTCTAAAAGCTTGTGTACTTCAGTATGCGAGAAAACTGGATTGGGAAACACATTACCGCTTAAAGAGTCAACCTGGAGGATTTGCAGGCAAGTGCTGGTATAAGCACCTGCGAAACTTTCAGCCAAAGCATTAGCCTTGTCTAGAGATGAGAGTAGGGTGTGTCCGTCATCATCGAGAATAGTGGTACCAACTTTGGATTTGGAGATACGATAACTCATCATATTAAACAAAGCGCGCATATTATTCTTCTTATTCTTCTACGCCATTTTTCTTTGTTTGTAATCCCAAAACGTCGTAGATGACGAGATAAAGTCCGACAAACAGTTCTGTATTGTTCACAGTCAATGGAAATATTAGATAGAAAGAGTCTCTTCTTTTGATGTAGAACGTTCAGTATATGAGGAGGATATTTGATAACAAAACCGTGATGCCTTTTAAGTGGGACGTAACTTTCAATCAAATTATATAGAACTGCGAGAAATCTTGAATGGACATCATCAATATCAACATAGCCATCAAATAATTGAAACCAATTAATGGCTGATATTCCTCTATTGATGGTATCAAAATCAGCAGAATTAAAATCACGCACTATATTTGTGCATTCCTTGATTTTTGGCATTTCTAGGGTAAATTTGACTATTGCATGGTCAGCACAACCAAGGGGAGGTAAAGTCCCTTCGAAGCAAACAAGGCCTGGAGAAGCAAGAACGATGTCCAGAATGGAGTTGCCCCGTGTAGGCAACGTAACTACTTGGTTCATCTCAAAAGAATTAAACAAGTCTAGGTATTTACGGGAGCAAAGCGTTTTGTTTTTTCATTTTCCAGTCTACACCGCTCAAGATGATACCACTCAATACTATGGTTTTCGTGTCGTCAGATGCGAGTCGAGATAGGATAGAGCGTAGTTCATCATCTTGTGTAGTGGCATTAGGAGGTCGGTAGATTAATACAAATCGATACTTAATGGGAAATTCGAACATAACATCAAATGCTACAATGTTGTAGGTGGATTGGGAATCAAAGTCAGTGCGACAAATCTGATACAGTAATTCAGTATGAATAAGAACACAAACACCACCACCTTTTTTGTGGGATCGATCACTGCGTAGAATAGAGTATGGCAAGCCAGAAATCACTTCATTATTAGAAATATTCGATTAGACCAACTCTCAGTAATAAACACTATAGCAGGCTTCGTTCAAAAAAGGAAATGATGCAGCTCAAGGAGTTTGTTGGTAAGGCTTCTGGCATTGAACAAAAGGCATAAAAGTTTATCTGGAGTAAATATCTTCAGTTTTTTGAAAGTGAAGCTTTTATGTTTGGTATGTTAGAGGCCTTAACTATCTCATTTCTATACACCACATATATTTTCACGCCATTATGCTCTAGATTCATTTCTTGTGCTCTTCTTTGCAATTCTTTGTCTCTAGCGCGTTCCTCTCGGGTCATTCGACCTTCTTTTGAAGATTTAGTTGTGACTGTCCGAGGAGCGTAGTTTCGGAGCATTCCGTAAGGCCTTGAAGACAAAGCGCCGCGAAGGCAAAACACATTTAATAAGTCTAGGTGTCCCTGAGGCTCCCGCCAGAGTGCCGAAGCCATGCCAGCGCTACGCCAGCGCCGAGCCAGCGTTTCGATCGATACACGTGTATTTCGTTGGGATGGGGCGGGATCTTGGCTGAGAACTAGGTCAGCTAGCCCCGCCCCAACGAAATACACGTGTATCGATCGAAACGCTGGCTCGGCGCTGGCGTAGCGCTGGCATGACTTCGGCACTCTGGCGGGAGCCTGAGGTGGAGGATCCCATGCGGTACACCTCCGTTGGGCGGGCTTCCACCTCAAGGAGATCGAGTATTTTGAGACAGCTTTCTCAGTATGCTTTTGCTTCTCAGAGGAAGCAGCATCATCCCTCACTTCATCGACACCGTAGATAACTAGGGACCTGCCCCTTTTCTCTGCTTCCTCAATGGTATGTGGGTCTGTATTGAGAAACGTCAATAGTCTCTCAGACAAGGGCAGAGCGTCAGGTGCCCTGTTCACGATATCGAGTGCAGCTGGGCTATCAGCTGATCTCTCTCGCACTCGTTTGAAATCGCTGTCGTACCATGGCTGCCAGAGATGATGTAATTCTGCTCCATAGTCGTAGAGTTGATGTACGAGAATGAAGAGCCATGTTATTTAAAACTGGTGCAGAAAGTGACGTGGCTTCAGTGGCTTTGGTGCTTTTGAGCTTAGCCGGCATGACGACAGATGATTCAACCGCTCGGTGTGAGAGTAGAATGAATGAATGGCGCTAAATCATCCAGAAATAGTGCCAAGTTCATCGTTTGTAAGCCGTGGGATACTCTAGATACCCCAGATGGCAAGTTTGGCCATCTAGGGTACGGCAGTCGGGCAGCAGTACCAGAACTGGACAGCTCCGGCTCCGCTGCCCGAGGGCCGTGCCAACATGGTCAAACTTGTCATCGGACCACATTGTAAAATTTGATGAATCACCGGATTGGCGCTCTCACCTGTACAGGCACTCGTTAATAATGGCCCAAATAGCGAGTCAGAGATTGATTATACCGCTCCTTGAGTTGATCGTAACTCAAAAACGCATAACCGTTGTTACGTTCATCCGGCGTTAGTAGCACGAATGATTATGTGACCTTACTTTAACGCTTTACGCATTAACACGATGTGAAACCAACATATCATTGTTCTAAACGAAAAAGTGGTCGGAGGTACTTTTTCATTTGAAGCTATGATGTGGTAATGAGTCTGCGTCTCATGAAATAAAATGTCATTTTCATTACTCCACCTGATAAGCAAACTATGGTGTTGACTGCTGATTAATTCGTAGTTTGCTTTAGAATGAAATAAGCATGAAACAAGTATGGTTTTACAATAGTTACTTGCTTGTTTCATGACTTTGTATGATCGATTGAACTGAATGGCCGTGAGAAGATGATCATGCTTACCACGATGTAATCATGATTGAACCATCACATTCGTAGGTTTCAACCAAATTACTACCACTCCAGCTTTTTTATTTCATACTAGCTGGCTTACCCGGCTCCGCCGTATGTTTCAAATAGAAAATTCCATTTCTTAACCGATCCGGACTAAACTTGACACACATACACTTCGGGCCCCGGCGGGTGACACAGTCCACTTTTCGCTATCGATCGATGTCGATTTTATCGATGCAAAATTTGAGCTAGGGGGCTAGAATTTGGCAGGGCGGTGCCACGGGGGTGATCAGCATCGACTCGATTACCCCCCCCCTGTGCCAACTCCCAGCCCCGTAGCTCAAATTTTGCAAAAAATCGATAAAATCGATATCGATCGATGACGAAAAGTAGCCTATGACACCCGCCGGGGCCCAAAGTGTATGTGTGCCAAGTTTGGTCCCGATCGGTTCAGAAATGGAATTTTCTATTCGGAACATACGTACAGACAGACAGACATACAGACAGACCTACAGACAGACAGACAAACAGACATTCAGCTTTATATATAAGATTGTCGCATAAAATAATGCTTGTTGCAAAGTTTCACTTTGTTACAACTCCGTCAAAAAGTGCGGTGAAGATTAATAAAAGCAGTTAGCCTTTTGCAACGTTGTGCAAACATATTATTGACATCACAGACGGAAAGAAGACTGTGAAATGGAAGCAAAGACATTCTTTGCTGCCTCTTCTTAACAAATCGTTCCCTGTTTAGTTTGTTTTTTTATGGCTAGGTTGCGATTAGCTTATCTTGTAGCCGCAACTCAGTAAGGCAAGTGCAGGTGGTAGAGATTTTGTAAAACTTTAGAAAGGAAAGCTGAAAAACGTTAAAGGCAGCGGCTAGGCAAATCTAGACCTATGGGAATTTTACGTGGATTGGGCTCCAGCTAAGGCACGGCCCAAGCGGCAGCGCAAATGACTCAGCAACGGCTGAGATATATACCTCCGAACTGGATCTCAGCATCGTATTCTCGGACCTTGCACGCTTTCGCGCGAGGAGCCATGCGAAACTGATGTGTCGCGCCGTGAATCTACGCGAAAACGATCGTGGGGTCCAGTTTGGAGGCGAATCTCTGCCGTTAGAACACCATTTGAGCTGGTTGAGCAGTGTCTTAGTTAGGGTCCCATAGTTTATAAATATCTTGTTTGCCTAAGGCTTTGGCCATACTTTACCCGTGTTCGTGTTATCGGTGTTACCAGTATTCCTCATGTTATTCGTGTTACCAGTGTTACTAGTGTTACTCGGTTACTTGTGTTACTAGTGCTACCGGTGTTACCAGTGTAATTCGTGTTACTCGTGTTACTTGTGTCGCTTTTATTGCTGTTGTATAGCGAAATGATCACAAATACAGTTCCATTCTAAAACGCCGCACTGACTGGTGAGTAAAGGGCCAGGTATAGGCCGTCCGCGCAGGGCGCAGAGAATGAGCAAGGTGTGCACTGCGCGTCACTCCCCTTTCCCCGTGCACTCTCGCCGCATGTTTTCTCTGCGCCCGTACTATTTTCACTGTACGCGACAGAGTTACTCTTCGAGCACAGCGCGGACGGCCTATATACTCCACGCGATTTCAGTCGCGACGCGATTTGGCAAGGTTCCAACTGTCCATAATTCACTGTAAGCACAATTTAAACGTACAGAAGATAGGGCAATTTGTCATTCCACTTGAGTTATACACACTGTGCATGTGCAATTTGCTAGTGTTGGATCTGATCACTTCTAGCGAATTGGCAAATCGCGCCGCCACTGAAATCGCGTGAAGTATTCCCGGCCCTCAACACTAGTAATACGAGTAACACTGGTAACACGGATAACACGGGACACGAGCAACACTAGTAACACGTGTAACACGAGTAACATTGGTGACAGGGGTAAAGTATGGCCAAAGAAATTCGAGATTATCTCATATCTCAATAGCACGAAATCACATGATTGTACAGGGCTTTTTAAACGCAGTGTCGCTTGCATCAGCATCTCCACTCCCGCGTTGGACTCTGCATCTCTTCCGCAAACATGTTCTCTAATCACTCTCAATCGATTGAAGCTCGCCTTTCCCACGCTCTCCCTGGGAAAATGATCAGAGAGCATGTTTGCGGAAGAGATGCAGAGTCCAGCGCGGGAGTGGAGATGCTGATGCAAGCGACACTGCGTTTGAAAAGCCCTGTACGTTTGTATTTCTTTGAGCCGGAAGTTTTCTTTCAACAATTCGGGAAAGTTTGCATGCGGTGTAGCAGATGTTCAGGAAGCGTAATCGCCATTATTCCACGCGATAGGGAGAGCGCAATATTTTCGCTAATCTCGAAATACTACACGCTGTTTCTTCTTCTCCAAGCGATTATCTGAGCAGGATTATGTAGATTCTTGCGCCATATATATTAGGCTGTTCACTAAATTTTGCAACTACTCTAATGATTTTCTCTCTTTCTATATGAAGCACTCAAATTTTTCTATTGTGTCGGCTAAAATGTAGCAACAGTGCAGCTACAGTTCTGCTGTCGCAGGAGGGTACGGTAGGCATATGGTATAAGGGCAAAAATTGTAGATTATTACAAGTTTGGCTGAAATTTGGGATAGGAGGGTTTTGACGTGCTGACCACGCAAACGATATTGAATATTGTATCAAAGTCAATAAATATCAAAGTCTTCAACCCGGGAAAATTTTGCACCATAACAAAAACCATTCTACATCATTTCTATCCAATAATAATATCGAAGGTCATGTAATTTTATTCAATGCACGTTCTATCTGTAACAAACTACCAGATCTACATAGACTTCTTTATTTTGGACCATCCATTGTGCTCATTACTGAATCCTGGTGTAAACCACAACTGATACATGATGCAAACATATGCCATAAATTCCAGTATGAAATTTATAGATGTGATAGAGAAGGCAGTACTCATGGAGGAGGCGTTCTTGCTCTTGTGCGTAAAGACATTGAGCATCACCTAGGCCCGTAGTAATCCACCCGGCATGTTGGCATAAGACATGACGGCGACCTCGCGAACCTCATGACAAGCTCATGTTTTGGGCGTGAGGTTCGCGAGTTCCTATGGCCTGTCAATTTTACGGGTGATCACAGTGCAATGAAAGGTTGACCGCAAAACCATTGCACCTGCTGGGATAGAACTCTCTTCCGACCAACGAGAGTCAGCAAGTTAACCTATTGCGCTACACGTGCCCATCGCATTCATTCCAAGAAGCGCAATAAGCCACACTTGTTACCTCTGTCTTAACATGTTCGTCCCACGTACATTCGTACTAGTGGCTATTACACTACTTTCACTTGCACGAGCCGCAACGGAATAGCTTAAAAGGCGAATACGCCACAAGTTACGATATCTTTAGAACTACGCGGAGGAGACTGCTCGCTTTTGAGGAGAGAGAGCGGCTTTTATCTTTGAAAACTGGATCACAGCGACAAAGTAGAGAAGTTCTCAGCGCCTCCACGGCCATGATAAAGGGATCACTTTATGGAAAATCTTCATAAGCACTTATATGGATCAGGTGATCAGCAGTAAATGCTTTGGTCTTCAACTGTAGTCTGTAGTCTTTCCGAGAAAGCAGAGTGCTTGGTGTAAATAACGCACTTCGTGCTTTATCAATTATAGCGACCCTTATTAACGCATAGTCGTGCAGCTCAGCTCCAGGACGATACTTCAGGAGCAGTTCGCGAACGTGACAGAAATCCAAGGGATTTTAACGCGCATTAAGCTAATATGAATGATCCCAGGCAGTACAAACTGTATATATGCATCAATAGTACCGGCAGTCCATGAGAGACATGATGACAGATGAACCGTATATGAACCTTTAGTAAGGGCTACATATTTGTGCCAGGTTAAATTTGCAAAAAGTATCTTTGGAAAAGTGTTCTAGACTACTATTGGGCCTATTCCAGTATCAGGGCTCCAAAAATTCAAAGTCGTGGATTATGCCCAAACTCGGTCTAAGGGGCTAGTTGATGCGCTAAAGCTGAATATTATATTAGCTTGCGTAGTAGACTTGGCCTAGGGTTGTTATTCGAAATGCTGATCACAAATATCATACTCTTTCTCATTTTGGGAGCTTTTTGCGATGAGCACGATGCTTATATGGCAGGGGTCCAAACCATAGACCTGCGTGAAGACTTGCGCAGGGGAAGGGCGGCAGGGAATGCCTTGATTTCTGGTCACGAGAATCCTGCTTTCCAGACGATAGAGCCTTTACGGTGAGTGTTTCTGATCTAAATCGGCCCAAAACGCGAAAAGTCTACATTATACGCTAAAAATATAACTCCACAATAAGGCGTTATTGCAGGAGCAAGCATGATATTCGTAATCAGCATGCTTAACCTTTCGAGGCAAAGTTTTTAGGAAATTTGGAGCTTTGGCCCCCCTCTGTACATCCACCGTAATAACTAAGACTACGCTGATTTGAGAAATTAGCATGATATACGGCGCTATTCGGCTATACGGGCCCTATCATGCGCAATTGTGTATTCGTGATTAGCACGTCAGATAAACCGTGGGCCAAATCTGAACGAAATCAATGGCAGAAATATTTCGGAGCTTATATAGCCGAATAGCGCCGAATCATCAAACGATAGAAATGGAAATGTGCTTGAATATTACTCGCTCATACAAACAAATGCGTCTCACTTAAAAAGGCCCTCTTGACCAAAACTCATGCTCAAATCAGCACACGACGCATTTGGAAGATCTATAAGTCGTTGCACTTGGTTCTACGAAGATTCAATCCCACAACAATGACATAAAAGTTTAACACATTACACGCAACAACATGTTTGGACCAAAACGAATGCAAAACAAAAACTGAACTTTAAAAAAATCTGTGCCAAGGGCTCACAGTGTCACTAAGCATCTGTCATCCGTAAACATATAATACGCTTTGAAATGCTATGACGTGACGGATTTGCTATAAAATGCGAACAGGCAAGCTTCAAACCAAACTCAAGCCCCTTTACCCGCCAGTATTCGTCGCAAGAGCCTGCACACCCAACCACCGAACGGAGGAAGCAATATTTGTTTGAAGATTGTATATTGGGGAGCGTGGAAGGTACCGTGCACGATACGCATCTTTCCGACCGGGTTGCAGTGAATACAGGCTTTTGCGGCGAGCACCGGGTCCAGGGAAGGGGGGGGGGTTAGTGGACTGCATTTTGCCAAAGGCATGTTACGCCTCATTCTTTCTTGAGATCTGGGGCTTCAATAACGCGTTGCGACCATCTTCTTCTGAAACAAAATTACATTCAACTATAGAGACGCATAAAAAACCAGCTACACGCTGTCTTAATGATGCGCGACCGCCTCGTTTCCAGACCGCGCAGCGCTGCGAGCGACCCTCGAAACGCTCGCAGCGCGTGCAATCAGAAGCCCGACGCGAGACGTCACGCTACTCAAGTCACTAGTACAAACAACACTGTCATCAAAACAGTCTGTACTACGGAAAAGATAAGTAAATCCGTTTTTCTCAACTTTTAAGTGTAAGGAAAAAAGCGAGCAAACAACTCTAATTAAGAAAGAAACAATAAGTCTGTAAGTTCGTAACAGAAGGTCTTACCTTTTTCACGTAAAGCCCGGACATCTTCCATTTTTGTTACGTATTTCTGCTCAAAATCTGAACAGAACTGAATCAAGTTTCAATCTTCTCGCGCAGTTTTGGTATGCACACATAGATGCATAGTCGGACACCATTTCGATATTTTCACAAAAAGGTCAGCTCTACATGAACTGCAGTTGACATACCATCTTATATATAAAGCTGAATGTCTGTTTGTATGTATGTCTGTCTGTCTGTCTGTATGTCTGTCTGTACGTATGTTCCGAATAGAAAATTCCATTTCTGAACCGATCCGGACCAAACTTGGCACACATACACTACGGGCCCCGGCGGGTGTCATAGGCTACTTTTCGTCATCGATCGATATCGATTTTATCGATTTTTATCGATTTTTTTGCTGAGTTCACCTATGGGGCTGGGAGTTGGCACAGGGGGGTAATCGAGCATGGGGATTCCGAATACAATATTGGTTTTCAGGATTATCGATTACTTTTATCGATTTTATCGATTTTTTTGCAAAGTTTGAGCTGCGGGGCTGGGAGTTCGCACAGGGGGGTAATCGAGCATGGGGATTCCGAATATATTGGTTTTCGGGATTATCGATTACTTTCATCGATTCTATCGATTTTTTTGCAAAGTTTGAGCTAGGGGGCTGGGAGTTGGCACAGGGGGGTAATCGAGCATGCTGATCATCCCCAAGGGGAGTGATCAGCATGCTCGATTACACCCCTGTGCCAAATTCCAGCCCCCTAGCTCAAATTTTCAAAAAATCGATAAAATCGATAAAAGTAATGGACGATCTTGAAAACTAATATTCTATTCGTAATCTGCATGCTCGATTACCCCCTGTGCAAACTCCCAGCATCGCAGGTCAAACTTTACAAAAAAATCGGTAAAATCGATAAAAGTAATGGACGATCCTGAAAACTAATATTGTGTTCGTAATCAGCATGCTCGATTACCCCCCCCCCCCTGTGCAAAATCCCAGCCTCGCATGTCAAAATTTACAAAAAATCGATAAAATCAATAAAAGTAATCGATAATTCTGAAAACTAATATTGTATTCGGAATCCCCATGCTCACTTCCCCCCCTGTGCCAACTCCTAGCCCTGTAGGTGAACTCTGCAAAAAATCGATAAAAATCGGTAAAATCGACATCGATCGATAACGAAAAGTGGACTGTGACACCCGCCGGGGCCCGAAGTGTATGTGTGCCAAGTTTGGTCCGGATACGGCGGAGCCGGGTAAGCCAGCTAGTCTACTATAAGGGAACAAAAGCATCTTTGTCTAAGAACGTCAAAGTAGCGTCACTCCTCAAAGTCTATTCTGTCTTTTAGATTTCTGCATTGTGGTAATGTGAGGTTGATGTAGGGGAACATCACCACCGAAGCGCTTCGGCCAAACGCGACTCAAAACTACATAGCTGGTAGCAATTTGATTGTGGCAGATTATGACAGACATACCAGCTGCGAACAACGCGCACACCCACATGATGCAAAACTGTAAACCCTTACGAGCGGAATGACCTTGATTTTTATCAAGATTCAAGTATTAGAAGGATAGTATTTGAAGAGAAGCATAAAAAAAGTTACTTTTCGGAAATTTCCATATTAAGGTACCGCAAGAGGAATTCCTGCTGATAGACTGTCACAATCTGGCAGGAACGTATATACCTTGTTTGCAAGCTTAGGATCACTAGATTGCAATATAAAGGAAGTAACGGGGGCTTACAAAAGACGAGTAAAATACTTTCAAGTAACTGTAAATACCCTTCATCCAGAGAGATTCCACCGCCACAATAATACAGTCGAGTAGATTATCCGCTCAGTATAGTGTGCTCGCATTGTAGGTGGAATGCGGCAAAATTTGCGCGTAAAGAATTGGCCACGCCAGTAATGCCGGCATTCTGCGCGCGCAATTGGCCGGCGTCATAGGCGCAGCTATTTGTTCAATCGCAAATTTTACCGCATTTCACCTACAGTGCAACACACTATATTAAGCGAAAATCTACTCGAATATATTTTTAGGAGATATGTGCAACATCAATATCTTATGAAGTGAGTAGGATCACCCAAACTCACCTAAATATACTCTTCTTCGCGAAGTGTAAGGGCTAGTCCGTCGACTCAATAATCAGGTCTTGACTGTTGAAGTTCCTAAGGCTGGGTTCATACTGAGCCGCACAAAGCGGCACAGTTCCAGCTTCAAGCACAGTTCGAGCGCTGTGCTGGAACTGTGCCGCTTTGTGCGGCTCAGTATGAACCCAGCCTAATCTCGCCCATGAACCGCTACTACGCTAAAGTATCAAAAGCTAGAACATAGCCTCAGCTAATCTCTCAGCAAGGGCACGCGCCAGGCTGATCCACTCAAAGGCAGCGGTTCGACAGACATCCGTTTTCCAGCTTTTTGGAGCCTTCTCGCCATGAGGAACCCGTATCTGGGCTTTTCAGCGCATGAAAATGCGGGGTGGGCGGGGCTCGGGACGCCTTTTTCGTCCCGAGCCCCGCCCACTCTTACACTAAGGTAGGTGCCAGAGTAAGCGAATGTTTTGTTCAGCTGCAGAAGACCTGCAGCTGAAGCAGGCCTTAACAGCAGCAGACATTGATTCTGCGCGCCTTTTGCAGCTAAACAAAACAGTCGCTTAGTCTGGTGCCTACCTAAAAGCTGATCTGGAAAACTTCGGAAAAAGCGCATTTTTGCCATTTTCATGCGCTGAAAAGCCCAGATATGGTTTCCTCATGGCGAGAAGGCTCCGAAAAGGTAAAGAACTGAAAAACGAAATTCTGCCGAGCCGTTGCCTTTAATCCACTTGATCCACTTCATCCGCTTCACTACTGGTCACTTCACTGCTCTCACCAATGACGATGCGGATGAAGCAGATCAAGTGGATTAAGCGAATCAATAATGGCGTGTGCCAAACATACAGCCTGGTTAAAAAATTAGGGAAAAGTTACTCGGATTTGCCCACTGCTTCTCGCAACAGGCCGCTTTCTATAACTAATAAGGACCGTAACCTAGATATACGCCAACAAGGAACTCAAGAAAACAAAAAGAAAGAGGAAATTCTGCTTGATATGCGAACCCGATGAGAATACCTTGTGTTCGAATAAGAGCTTCCTTTATCGGTAAACGTAAGATCAATGGGTGAAGCTACAGCGAGTTTTAAAAGATTACTAGCTGGCTTACCCGGCTCCGCCGTAATAGAAAATTTCATTTCTTAACCGATCCGGACCAAACTTGGCACACATACACTTCGGGCCCCGGCGGGTGTCACAGTCCACTTTTCTTGTGTTTAAATCTACTGATTATGGCGGGTGGATATCGGATAGCGTGAACCGAAGTCAGATAAATTCAAACGTGGGGCACATCGACGTTCACCTCAAGCCACAAAAAAAATTTTTTACTGTTTATCATCACATGAAATCTGCGAACATCAAACAAAAAGTAGCGGTACTATTCCGCTTAATACAACCCAAAAATTGAAAATCACGGATTTCGCTGAAACTTCGCCTACGGGGGTTATTCGACCTGCTGATTACGAGAATGATATCGATTTCGCGTGGTGGGGCCATTTTCGAGGGATTACGGTGGGCATACGGTATGGGGTCAAAATCTCAGAATTCGCTAAAACTTTGCGTAAGGGGGTTATTCGGCATGCTAATCACGAATATCATATCCATTCCCCACGAAAACGCCAATGGAGGGTTACCGTAGGATTATGGTGTGGGGTCAGGATCATAAAATTCGCTGAAATCTTGCATAGGGGGGTTATTCGACCTCCTAATCACGAAAATGATGGTATTTTTGCAGGTAGGGCTTTTCGCAAGAACATAAGGCTTTCCATGCAGCAGCCCCGCGTGCGATACACTTTCGGCGGCTTACTTAAAGGCAGCGTACACCCAAAATTTGAGTTACCGAATTTCCAAGATCTTTCTAAACCGCGTACATACTGAGCCCAGAAGAAGACCAACTGCGTTGGTCCGGTCTCCCAATGTTGCTTCTGAGCGGAGAAAACCCCCCTCAATTTTCTTTCATGCCGCCCCTTTTCTTTCGCTCCGCCTCCTCCGGACGAATCCATAACAGCGTAAGCTGCAATTGCAGTTGCAGTTGCTGTTGCAACATCTGTTGCATTTGTTTTGAGTGTACGCTGCCTTTAAGCAAAACAAGCGGAGGAAACATTCACGGTGTATGATATTATATTTGCTATGATATTCGTGATCCATGTCGAATAATCCCCCTACGCAAAGTTTCAGCGTTTTTTGGGACCCTGACCCCATACCGTAATTCTACCGTAACCCTACCGCATGGAGTTTTCGTGGGAAATCAATATGATATCCGTGATCAGCATGCCGAATAACCCCCGTACGCAAAGTTTCAGCGATTTCTGAGGTTTTAACCCGATACCGTATACCTACCTAACCCCTCGAAAATGGCCCCACCATGCAAAATGAATATCATTTTCGTGATCAGCATGTCGAATAACCCTCCTAGGCGAAGTTTTAGCGAAATTCGTGATGTTCAATTTTTGGGTTGTATTAAAGGCACCGTCCACTCAAAATTTCGACCTCCATGTTTTCGCCGTTCCAGGGCCTTCTCATACTCCTGATTCCGAATACTAAGTTGAAAATCCGCGAAAACCACGAAAAACCCCCGTTTTCAGAACCCGCAGAGCGATTTCTTCCGTACGGTGATTGGTTGGGCGCGCACGGATGGGCCGGACGAACGTCACGCCCACTTCGAGAGGGAAGGAGCCAGCGTCGCGAAGCGGCGAAGCGATTTCCGAAGCAATTTTCTCGGTTCGGAAACAACTTCAGGCAGCGCGAGTGCAATCATACAGTTAGGGGCCCCGCATCTGCTAGGTATCATAATCTCACCAACCCCATTTTGGGTGGACGGTGCCTTCAAGTGGAATAGCGCCAAAGTGCGCATGATCAGAAAAATGTGATTCATAGAGGTTCTAATTAATGAAATCAATCTCAATGTATGAACAGAATCCAAGAACGAAGAATAAGTAAGAAAAAGAAAGAACTCACCATTATAGATCGAGGAAAAAGTTGCATAAGTATGCCAAATCTGGAAAGTACAGTATGTAGACACGCATGTGGTGGATAGTAGTATTAACAACATTGATAAACTTGGCTGACAGTTGTGATAGTAGCCTGCTGAATATTGTTCTTGTCGTTTCTATCATTTAAAAACGACAATTTGTCATCAGGAAAAAAGTCAAATCATCCAACAGACCTTGTATGCATAATGCATCAAGGTGCAACATAGCTTGGATATGGGGTAACAAAAACAAATCTTAGCTGCAACATCACACAACCACTTGGATTAAAACTAGTAACGTTTGAAGCCATGTAACCTTTGACATACCCATGCGAAATTCTTCAGAATGATTTCCCCAAAATCACATATAGGCAATTCACCGCACGCAAAGACAGCACGCTGTTGCATACAACGAAGACACTTCGTGCTTAGAAGAGACAATAGATGGTGAGAGAAATCAGGGTGGAGTCATCAGTGAGATGACGACAGCGTCCGTCTGAGGCTCTTCTCTGCGTGTAATGACTTGCCTATATCTACCACAAGCCTCGAGTATGCTTAGTCCTTGTTATTTTTATCAAGCCTCTCCTCAATTCTCCTTATCGCAGCTACAAAGGAGCAAAAGAAATTTTGAGCTCAATTCAAGCTAGACTCAAATCTTAATGTATAGTAATGTTTACGAGAATTTAAAACGATAGGAAGCCACGAGCTTGCACATTACGAAAAAAGCATGATTGAGAGCGTACTGCTGCAACACTGAACAACATGAGAAACGAAACCTCCATACTAAGCATCCATGTTTAACAAAAAAAAAAACAATAAACATGACAGCATCCTTCAAAAAACTCCCTGTAGATCGAAATAAAGGTAGGAAAACATGCAATGGGAAACAAGAAATGGTCTTGTCGGGCATGAAACGTTTTACAATCGTTACTTTTCTTACAGCAAAATAGAAAGAATCATCATGCCAACTACTTTTGAAATTTTGTGAGTGTTTTGGACCATGAGTGTGCCTCAAAAACAAGAAAAAAACACGAAAAATAAAGAAATCATCAAAAATACGGCAAAGATTGAGATGAATGTCATGAACCTGCCGGCATCTCGTCGTGGTCCGACCACGACGAGATGCCGGCAGGTTGCACTCCTCAATATGCACGCTATTTTCCTTTCTTTGCTGACATGAGGGGGAGATGCCGGCAGGTTGAGGGCGAGATGCCGGCATATATCTCGACAAAATAGCTCACGAGGTCGCCGGCAGGTCAATCTTTTGAACCCAAAATTTGAATTTGTCGAGATTGCTTGGATTTTTTTCGACCTCCATCTGGTGCCCAGCTCCAGGCTGGGCCGTCAGACATGGATAGTGGCAGAATGATTGTTTTGGGGAAGCTAGAAAGGGCGTTTTCAGTTTCCATGACATGACGGCGAGATCGCGACGAGTTGAGGGCAAGACCTGCCGGCAGGTAGGGTGGATTACTACGGGCCCTAATCTCTACTCAGAATTTTTCTCCTTACTGTCAAAGCCTCTGTCTTTGCCTCACAAATACTATGACATGCACAAATTTGATATTAACGTATAGAAGTCCTTCATGCAATAATGCCTCGTTTGAAGAAGCATTACTATTCTTTAGTGAAATCCTTGACAGAAACCAAGATTGTATCATCTTAGGAGACTTTAATTTCCCATACTGTGACTGGTCCAATGTCATATCAACATTTCAAAAACATGACTCTTCTTCTATGGGACTACGGCAGCTAGTGGAGACTTATAACTTACGCCAGCTTGTGAATGTTCCCACTCATGATGTACATATGCTAGATCTCATTTTCACAAACAATGATAAAATGATTAAGAAACTGAAATTTCATCCACCGTTTTCTACATCAGACCATTCATCCATCTCATTTCAGCTAAACAAACATCATTTAAGTGGTGCATCGCCAAAATATTTGCCTGACTTTCTCCATGCAGATTACAATGAAATAAACGCTGATTTGCTGAGAGTAAACTGGCGTAATGCTATACTGAACACAACCTCAGCAGACCAGTGCTATCAATCATTTGTTACTCATTGCCAAGCATTGATAAATAAGTTTGTACCCAAAATTAAGATTGACCAAAAACACACATTTGCATATCCTAAAAAGATCCGAATGTTAGAAGCCAAAGTTTCCAGATTGTATCAAACCAGACATAGAACCGGAATTAAAAAGTATCAAAGATTTTCTAGAAAGCTCAAACGCGAGTTGGCCCAATGCAGGCTTTCTGAGGAAGATGCCATTGCACGTAGCCGTAATATCAAGAATTTCTTTCGCTTCTGTAATCAAAACCTAAAGGTGACAAACAATATTGGAACTATCTATGATTCATTAGATAACATATGTAAATCAGATAAAGAAAAAGCTGAAGCATCCGCCGTATTTTTTAAGAACGTTTACAAAAAACCTACAAATGTTAAAAGCCAATGTCCACAATTTACAAATGAGAAAATTGATTTTTTGGATATCGCTGGTGACATTGCTTACCAAATTTTGAAAAAATTACCTCTTAGAAGATCTACGTCACCTGATGGACTTCCCTACATATTTCTGAGAAAAGCAGCGCTTGGCATTTCTTCTGCCCTCAGCCTTCTTTTCCAAAGATTCTTACTCCACGGGGAAACCCCAGCACTTTGGCGTACAGCGATCGTGAAACCGATCTTCAAAAAAGGCAACAGATCGCAACCCAAGAACTATAGACCCATCTGCCTAACTTCTTCAGTTAGCAAAGTGTTTGAGAGAATAATTTGCAAACAAATTTGCAAATATCTCGGAAATAACCAACTCATAAATGCAGCACAACATGGATTTTTACCTAAAAGATCGACACTTACAGCTCTCATGTCCACTATATCAATATGGCATAAGATAATGAATGAAAAAGGATTCATTACCGTATGCTATCTAGATTACAAGAAAGCTTTTGATTCAGTAAATTCAGAACTACTTTTCAACAAACTCAATGCATATGGAGTGAAAGGTTGTCTTCTGAAATTTCTCCAATCTTTTCTATCAAATCGTACTCAACAAGTCATAGTCAATGAATCCTTGTCTTCTACGTATCAAACAAGCAGCGGAGTTCCTCAGGGGACCTGCTTAGGGCCTCTCATGTTTTTGCTGTACATAAATGATCTACCATTAGCTCTTCCTGATGGTGTCACCTGTTCTATTTATGCAGATGATACCAAACTATACTGCTGCAATTCCCCTCGGCTGATGCAAAAAGCTTTAGATGCGGTGGTAGAATGGTCTGAGAAGTGGGACCTTGACATTTCAGTCGAGAAAACACATATCATGCTTATTGGAGCTAAACATCCACGACCGTGCACTTATTACATAGGAGGTCAAAAGATTCGAGTGACAAACTCCATAAAAGACCTTGGCATTACCTATTCTGACAACCTCAACTTTGACGACTATATAAATGAAATTACAAGAAATGCCCATGCTCGATGTAACTACATATTACGTGCCTTTAGAACGACGAAAATCCAAACTCTCTTCAAGCTTTTTGTCATTTACGTCCGTCCTATGCTAGAATACTGTACACCTTTGTGGTCTCCAACTAAGAGAAATGCAATTGACGCCTTAGAAAGAGTGCAGAAGTCATTCACTGCACGAATATTTGCAAGAGCTGGGCATTTCCATGTGTCATACAAATCAAGACTTTCTATACTTGCTACTACCTCTTTGAGACTCAGAAGAACAATTTATGATCAAAATCTCGTCTACAAGATTATGACTAAAAGAATCTATCTCACGATGCACGATTTTTTCGTATTATCCAACTTTAATGCTATAACTAGAGGACATGACTTCAGATTTATCATAGGAAAGGTGCAAACACAGCAATTTCATGACTCTTTTCCGATACGCGTAATCAACACATGGAACAAGCTTCCAGTAACGGCGATTAAAGCTTCATCGACATTTGTGTTTAACAGAGAAGTTCAAAAAACCTTGAAATCTAAAGGATTCTTCTAACAACATTTTTTTACAGAACAGTGTAAAAAACGCTTTATTGGATCACTATTACTGATCTTCGACCAGCTATTTCAAAACGCCAAAATTACCATTCAGCACCTCTGTACCTTTTTTTTAAATCTTCTATGTATTCTTCTCCTCTGTGTATTTTTATTGATAGTTTATGTCTTTTTTGCACAAAAAAATTTTGTTTATGGCGAATCATTTTCCTTATTGTTCTGATCCTGCCGCTTATTTGAAAAGAGATTCTTTTTTGAGGGCTAAGTCAGCTAGCTTTTGCCCGCAAGCTCGCTGGCATTTAAACAATGGGATGCACATTACTTTTCAAAAGGCAGCAAGATTTTTTTATGTCGGTTGTTTGCGTCCAAACTGTACTTATGTTGTGTGATCTTTTTTGGAATCGACTGTTTACGTAAATAAATAAATAAATAAATATGCATGGTAGGGGCTTTTTTCTAAAGTTACTGTAGGTCTACGGTATGAAATCTCACCTCAAACAAAAAAAGATGCTTATTCAATTGGTAAATATGGTAATTGTGTTTGACACGTCAAATAACCCCAACATGCAAAGTTTCAGCGAATTCCGAAATGCCCATCTAGTGTTATGCGTAAAGCAGCCCCTGCAACTTTGTGGGAACCCCAAATTTTTCTTATTGTGCTAAATAAGTCAAGCTTTAGCACCAATTATGGTTTAGGTTGAGAACGGCTTCAATTTACTTCCCATAAATCCTCGAATTTCACTGGTTTCCAGAAAGTCTTTAGATCTGTTCTGTTTTGTCATTATAAAGCAAGCGGTTTGCACCAGTTTATAGCTCACACAACAATTTATACAGCATCAGAAAGTGAGCATGCCAAGATCAAAAAACGAAAAGTTCTCAGTTGCAAAACCGTTACAGCGTAATAAAATGATCTTTGATTCAAGCAAGATGCCTCACAGGAACTCAGAAGGGAAGGACCCAAAGTCGAAAGCGGCTTTCTGTATGAGTTACATGTCAGTCTGAAGAGCATCAAACGCTGATTCCAAAACTGTTTTTCTTATCTGCCAAACATCTCTAGACGCTGAGTAGCGGGCTTTTTGGCTCAAAAAATTGAACCTGGAACTAGAACAAACCACAAATTCGCCAAATGCGCAAATGTTCCGGCGTTGCACATAAGAGCACTGTATGAAAAATTTTTTGTCTGATCTACTCGTATCCAAGCTTCTTTATTTGAACACTAAAGACCACAACCTTTATTTTTACCTAAGCTTTGCTACCATTTTTCACTCAATTCAAACTCAGTCTAGAGGCCTTGTCAAAAAGCAGAGACAGTTACGGATTCAGCAACTAATGCTTTTCCGATTATTATATATCTTATTTGGAAGCCATTTTGACTGGGTGTTCTTCCCTAGTTATAATCTGCACGCGTCTTTATACCACAACCCACTTCATCTAAAATTCATCTCTCTGACTAAGAAAGTCCAAGCGAACTCAAACAAAGTGGGCAATTCAAATTCAGGAAAAATTTCCATTCAACTGATAATTTTGACACAAAAGTTGACTTTGGAATCCGAAGTTAAACACACAATCCATTGCTTGACGAACGGATGGACCTTATGTTTTGTTTTGCACCTCAATTATAGATGTGCATGACATGAGAGAAGAATTGACTTTATCGTACTTTGTACTACTGGGCAGTAAAATAGAAAGTGCACAAGTAGAAAAACCATCAGCAAAGAATGACCAAAGTTCCTGTAATTGTAAGCATTACTAGTGACAGAGCTTAAGCACAGTATGTCTCGAAACTCGAAACTGAAGATAGTAAAAAGTAAAATGCTTTTCTTGTAAAGTAATTTTATATACCCACGTTATATTTCTAAACCAGAGTATTGTACTGTAAACGTTCCCGAATATCCGGAAGTGATCTCAGAGTTGTTTGATCAACTAGTGAAATCTAGTAAAAAACGAAATCAACGGGCCAAAGTTCACTTGCATCCAAGAAAAGGACATTAAAGAAGCTTTACGTGCAAGAAGTTGTTGCTGCAAAGATAATTCTGCAAGGTCAACATCAATAAACCGTATAATCTTCATTTAAGAAAAAAATCAACATAGAACAGATGAAAATGACAGAAAACCCGACCCCAAATCAACAATGTGCACATTCACTTCTCTGATCCACACAATCCAAGGCTTCTATCGCATGATTTTGCTCCAGAAGCATCGCATTTAGTACATGCGGTGCCACGTATGTACATTGAATTGCCGACTTTGTTACCTCTGAATAGAATCGCGTTGATTATCCTAGAATCTGACATATCAGGCCGTTCTTTTGACCCAGATAGATCCGTCTCCAGGTAAGTCCGCTTTACAGATGTCCTTTTTTTCCATTGAATGTTATAGAATTTTGGTACATAATTTCAGAGCGGCCTTATCTGCTCTAAACGGATTTATCAGCGGGGAAGTCTGTGCGTCAGATAGGATAGTTTCGTTTAGAATGTAACTAAATCTTACGGCGGATAGTAGCGCCATGCCTCCACCCAATAGCTACCACACTTGGCAATCGAGCAACCCATTTCTCTACTCGACGCCCAGCCCATCTTCAAGAGTAATAAATTTAGTATGATATCTAATACATAGTGACTGCTATAAAATCTATACTATGGAAAGATCTGAAGCTTGTTATATTAGTTGTCGACATTTTAAATCTCCAATGTTCTGCTTGACGATTATGGTCACTATTGGACCAACAATTCTGTCGGAGGATTCAGGAAATTCGGTTGGGGGTACGAGTCGTCGCTGCACGTCCAGGGTTTATCACATTCGCATTTTTCTCCTTCACGCAGTTCATAAATTTCGTCACCATCCTGGATATTGCTGAAAAGTTGCCGAGATATCTTAACGCTTTCCATTCTGCTGTAGTAAGCCTTTGTAGCTGGTCTTTTTGTTTTTTTTTAAAGTTTCAAGGAGGCACGAAAATTACCACAATGCGTGCTATCCAGTATTCGTATTGTTGAACCTTTCATACACAGATGAATAACGGGAACAGTCCATGAAAATAAAAATGCTACAGCAAAAACCAAGGACATCTCACTTTTTGGATTTTGAGGCTAATGTCACCTCATCTATCCTTCTCAGGAGCGTAAAAGCCGATCGCATTGTATTGAGTTGTCCCGAAAGTTTTGTCCGTCGAATCACGCTTTCAAAGAACTGAATGACTTTCAATATGTATTCGCTCTTTTCTATTCTATTCTCAAAACTATCCACAAGATAGATAAGGAAAAGCTGCATCGAAGCTTTTCCTTATCTTTCTTGTGGATAGTTTTGAGAATTATAATCTTGTATGCCTTTGTTGATAATTGCCAAAATTCTCCACCCGTCAATTTTATCTGTTCAAAGTTAGGCTAATTTTTACGAATATCATGTCAAAGTTTCTGAAAGGTTCAAGCATAGCCCAAATAGAGCAATTTTTGGACTACAAGGTACTATTTTTAAATTCCCCTAATCTGCTATTTATAGATTCCAAAAATTACTTCTTCGGAGGTCTCAATCTTTGGCGAAGTCATGAAGTACGCAACTGCAGCAAATACACTAAAGCTTTTATACTTCCTGCGAACTGAAACATGACTCTTTTCAAACATCATTTATGCAACATAACCAAGTTTGATTTGCTTTGAAAAACAGCTTTTTGGAATTTTCGGCACTTTTACGTAGTAAACGTAACCAAAAAATCGCGGTTTTATTAAATAAATAATTATAACGGACTAGGTAAGCGTGTTCCTGTAATCTAAAATGGGTGCCATGTAGCCAAAGGTTTGCTCTATATAACAGTTACCAGCAATCTTTGAAAACATCGCGAGAGAACTTTTTTGAATTTAGGAAAGATTTGGGGTTACAGTTAAGCTGCTCAAAACCATGGCGATAACATTGCAAAGACAGGGTAGATCAGGGTGCAAATGTAACTGTAAGAAATAGGATTAAAATGAAAATCAAATGATACTTAAATCGTCTATGGATTGGTGTTCTTTGAGTTTTAGTGAGCGATGGAAAAGCGGACAAAACTTTCAGGACAACCTAATATGATCTGATAGTTACGTTATTTCTGCCTTTCAGAAACTGACTCGCACATAAGACACAATTTTTTCGCTTCATATGTATAAAGAGATATATCAAGGCTGGACATTGTACTTTTTACAGAATCATTAATTATTCTACCATTCGAATATGTTATATTAGATTAGTCCGAGTTCTTAGCACCATTTCAAAATATTTCACTTTCGGTTTCTCGAACCAATTTGCCAGCTTTAATCTTGTTTGAGTAAATCATGCTTATCAAAGTTGTGAGTTTTGAGCAAGCGGCACAAAACAGCAAATTTGACTTTTTAACAGGTTTTTTTTCAGAATAGCTTTTCACAAAGACAGTATCAGAGACGCCACGTTTCACTGATGATCTTGGCTAACGATTGGCCCGGCGTGAATTCTTGCTGGTTGTTCTCAAAAAAGCGGTGAAAGCAGTAGCTTACAAGGGAATGGTCAGAAGTCGAAGTGGCCAATCCATACAAGCTGCATACCTTCGATGCAGCATAGAATGCTGATTTCAAATCTGTCTTCCGAATCTGCAGAGCGCCTTTGTAGCCGAAGTTATGAGCAGCTTTATTGCGAAAAAATAGTATACCAAAATCACGAAATTAGGCACTTTAGTGCTCTTTTAGCTCACCTCTAGGTATGGGTCATATGAAGTGGCCTAGTTGCATGGTTTTGGTCCAACACTGAGCCGAGAATGGCTTTGTACGGCCAAGTTCGCACTTTGCACGCACAATTTCTTAACAAAATAATGGCCTTCAACGGCTTATAATTTCGTTTACAAAAGCGCTCTGCAGATAAGGAAGATAGATTTAGAGTCAGCATTTTATGCTGCATCTAATGGTATGCAGCTTGTATGGAATGGCCACTTCGACTTCTGACCATTCCCTTGTTAGAAGAAACGTATTCTGAAGTGTGACATCTGCTATGGAGAATGAGGATTTCTATATTGATGTTGAAACTCTCTATCGCAAAATTTGCTGCATGTCATATTTGATGTAAAATAAAGTGTAGTAGAGTAATTGTTGCCTAAAAGTTATACAAAAGTCATATGGGATCAATCTGCTTAGCTATGTTGAGGTCATATACATTCAAATCATTCGTTATGATCAAAAGTTGCAGTTTTTGAATATGGATAGTCGAGTACTTAAAATCTTCGATTTTCAGCTCGCTGTTTGGATATGAACGAAAAATTTTTGAATTTTCTTTTCTTGAATTTTTCTGGTATACTGGACAATTTAGGACCATTATGCACAATTGCTTTACAAGAAAAGTTAGTGCCTGTGTTTGACCTAATTGTTTCAAGATATTCACGAAGTCGCGACTTGTTAGAAACTTCAAGCTTCAGTAACAGTAAATTTCTGACAGTCACGTTTTTGCTGCAATTCTATAACACCTAGAGTATACAAAAATCCTAAGTTTTGGGAAGATAGATATCAAGAATGTAGGACACCTAAGTACACCAGATATTGGATTTACTATTAACTTCGAGAAGTTTGACTAGCATAGTTGAGCTGTGCTTTACGTTATTCAAAATTTGCGACATTGATATTATTAGATTGTCCCAAAAGTTCTGTCTTTTCATTTTTGAAAATTTATAGCTTTTTGCTATCTCAAAGGATTTGCTTCCTTCTAATTTTATTAGAAAGAAGAAGTCATTGTCTTTGCAGAGTTATCTCGGAAGCTTCAACTATACATTCACTGCAGAGACAAAAATGGAGAAAGAAGAACACTTAGCTTTGACCATTTTAAGTTAGGTGGCCAGAAGTCTGGGACGCTGCAGAAAAATCTGAAATTGTCAATATAAGTTTTATGACCTACTTTTTGCATCTGAGAAAATATGCTTTTGGAACGTTGCAGTGAAAAGTTTTGATTTTTGAGAAACGTGACAAATTGATCAATTTTGGCGTTTTCGATTGAAAACTTGAAAATTATAGCTTTTCACAGAGACGTCCAAACAGCACAGTTTTTTCTCAAACGCAGAGAGTAAGTCATAAAACCTATATAGGGTCAGATTTTTCTGCGGCGTTTCAGATTTTTGGCGACTTAACTCAAAATCGCCAATGTCGTCTTCTTTTTCCATTTTTTATCTCTGCAATGAATGTATAGTAGAAGCTCATCAAAACATGCATGCAAAGAGGAAGACTTCTTCTTTCCACTAGAATAAGAAGCATCTGTCGAGATGAAGAAATGTTGCAAATTTGCAAAAATGGAACGACAGAACTTTCGGGACAATCTAATATCATTGTTTCACAAATAATAATCAAAAGAACCTGTCTTATGTTTCGAATTGCTTGGGGATTAAAATTCATAATGGAATTTTCTAAATAAACCTCCTTGAAAGAAAGCTGATAGTTGTCATTTGAATTATACAGGGTGTCCCAAAAGTCTTTGAGCCTAGTATTTCCTCCGCTGAAAATGCATGAAGCAACATAGACGCATGAAATTCAGCAGGGAATTTGCGAAGAGCCTACAAAATAACATGATACACTCAGATCTCGAAAAACCCTCCTTTGGCCTTTACACAGGCTCTCAGACGCTTGCGGAATGCATGCACTATGGCAGCCAAGTAGTTGACATCGAGACTGTCACACACCTTCTGAAGCAAGCAATCCAGACTGTCCAAAATTTAGCATGGAATAGAGCAAACCTTGTTTTCCATTACTGATCACAAAGAAAAGTCAAGGGCCTCTTGACCCGGCTATTGAAGGCACGTAAATCTGAGAAGCATATCTGTGAGATTTGACAAAAGTGTCAAAATGTAGCATTCAAGTGTTTGAGAACAGCAAGAAAAACACCGTTATGGTGTACCGGGAGTGACTTTAAAATGGTATTTCAGTAGGAAAATGCACGGCTTACAGTTAGAATTAGTGACTGAAGCTGATTCGGTGCTCGACTTTCCAGCTCTTCCAGGTTTTTGTTTCAGGGAACTTTTTTTTCTCATTGGCACGGCACAACTTCAGTGTTTGTATCCTAATCCTACTCTAATGAACGAAGACTATTGATTGGTTTTGCACTGTAAATGTAGAGTGAACAGAGCTCTACAATATGCAGTTTGAAATCCCACAAGAGCTCCAAAGGCAAAAGAGCTGTAAGTATTTGAATAGGAAGTACGTTTCCTTCGGCTCGTCTTCACGATTGTAGCATTGTTTGCTTCAAGAAGTATATCTCGAGAATGTACAATGCAAACGGTATGATTTTCTTGAAGAATATTGGCAACTAGACGAAGAACTCAAAGGCAAAATTTGGCTGAAAAGCGAGGAATACTAACAAAGTTACTACGTTGAAAAGTTAGGCTTAAGGACTTTTGGGACACCCTGTACAATAAGCAGTGGCGTACCCAGGATTTCGGCTCGGGGGGGGGGCGCGACAAAATTTTTTTTTCTAAAAAAGGTGCGTGGCGTTAGCCACGCACTCCGAAAATTTTTTTGGGGTGCTTCTCAAAACTTTTGCGGGTCCCCGACCCCTAAAATCTAGAAAAAGGGGGCGTGGCGTCAGCCACGCCCCCGAAAAAATTTTTTTTACAAAGCTAATTTGAATTTTTAAAAATTTTCAAAAATTTTAATTATTTTAATTTTTATTTTAATTATTTACAAAAATAAACAAGTCACTTGCACATTTTTATAACCCACATAGGTAACTTTCAAAAACGCGCCCCCCCCCCCCTCGGTACGCCACTGCTAGAAAAGTAATATCCCTTATCAGGTTCATGATTCTTTGCCAAGTCGAAGGTGCACACTTCGGCCAAATAATTCTTAGCTTCATGTTCAAGCGTGCAATCATACCCTTGAATCAGTGCAGGACAATTGATAGCTTTACAGTGAAGCAACAAGCACTCGTTACGATCAGCATGCACAAACCTGATCACCATTGTCAAGCAAGGGGTGTGACACACGATCGCTGGTTACGACCCCCCCCCCCCCCTGATTGCTGTCTTAATAAGACCCCTCCCTGAACTATATACCTAAGATACATTACCAGAGTTGAGAAAGAGGTCAGGCACAAGTCTTTCGAACCCCCCCCCCCCTCCCATAAAAGCCTTCAGACGGCCCCTTCTTCCTCCTCTTAACCTCTGGACCTCAACTTGTGACATTCTGGAGGACACCATCTTCTTCTAGAGAGTTTTCGGATTTCTGAGAGCTGTACACCCGATTTTCTGTTACTGCACTTTACAATCACACGTAATTTTACGGCTGATTTTGATCTGAATGGGCATATTGAAAGGGCCATAATTTTCTTATGGGTGAGACGTTCGGCTCCAAATTTCCAATGTAGCAAGAAGAAGCTATGTGCTCAATACTCATACCAGCAATGGAGCGCTTTCTGGATTTTGAAGGCAAGTTAATGGGGTGCGGCACACCCCCTTAAAAGCTGCGGCAGCCGCAGCTTTTAAGGGGGTGTGCCGCACCCCATTAACTATATCAAAAAAGCATTTTTAGCGGCCAATATTTATATGAATCGATAGCCTAAACCTTGTAGATTCCATAGGACTGTTTAAGGCCTGACTTGTCTTCTTAGCTCTAAGTAATATTTGGTGAAAGCACAGCGATCAAAAGCGAAAAATGGGAAAAACGAGATTTTGGTTGGCTTCTAATTCCACAGTTTGCAGGTCTTCTGAAGCGAGATTCCTGAGGGGACAAAGAGGGAGTAGTGCTTTGTCATGAGTGCAAAAACGGATAGCTAATTCACCTTTGAAATAAAGTTAACCATGTTGGAATTTGACCATTTCATTTAGGTAGCCTAGTATCTTGAATCTTCAGAATTCGCTCACACTTTGTCTACAAGGGTTAATTGACATGCTAATTATGGATATGATACGAATATCATGTTGTCACCATTATCAGATTACCCAATTACGACCCCCTCCCCTTTTGACTCCTCAGTACGACCTCCCAGGCGTGGCGTGCCGCACCCCACGCTTGACCCTGCTGATCCTTTTCAGAACAAGAACTGAATGTTCTTTAAGCGTTGTTTTCTTAAATCGTTCCGTTATGTCAAATCTGTTTACTATCGAATGCGAATGTCAGAGCTCGTAGATGTTGTGGTTAAAAATGATTTCAGGCATTCTCGATCTTTGATGATGACGAGTGCTTCTTTAGGACAAGCTTTTAATTTCAATGGCTCAAAAACAACTCGCAAGCTCTTAGCATGTTGGTGTTATGAATCAAAAGTATTTATTCTTTGTGCCGTAGACACCTGCGCTAGACGGACTACAAATGACATTATTTGTACGGAACTAACCATTTTTCTCATATTTTTTGCTGGAGGAAGGTAGTCATCATTCAATCCATTTCTCGACCCAATAGCCAACTTGTTACGCTGATTGTTGATGAGTGAGAGTATTTGGTTGACTTCCTTCACCGTCATCCCGCCATTTTTACAGTACCTTAAAATCTCGCAGATAAGTCCGCCATCAGATAAGTCCGCCTGCAGATAAGTCCGCCATCAAATAAATTCGCTTTTTTGACAAGGAAAATTGACGAAAATGCACTCTCGCGCCGCCAAGAACCTAGAGATAAGTCCGCCTACAGATAAGTCCGCCATCAAATAAGTTCGCTTTTTTCTCAGATGAAAAACAGAAGGATGCGCAATCAAGCAGGCAGCACCAAATTTGTTTACAGTATTTTTTGTCTTGGATGTACAAGCTTAATAAAACAAGAATCGAGAAGAAGAACAAAGAAGGCTAATGCTTTGCTAGGATTGAGCGTTTTTAGACTATCACTCTTCCGTTCAATAAGGAAGGTATTTGACAAAAGCCATAGTGAAAAAGGAAAGCATTTGACAAAAACCGTATGGCGTAGGTCAACAGAGACTACGTTCAGACCATGTAAACAATAGAGGAAGCAAAAAGTGTAGGCAGCCAAGTTCAAAGTTGTAGGAATCAGTAGCTTGCTAACAATAAGCTAACCTGAGAATTGAGTAGATTTTGGAACTATGGATGATCTGCAAGGATGCTGAACAGTTTGAAAAGCCCTTATGAAACGCGATCGAGAGTTTGGTAACTTTTCTTGAGTGGAAGAGGAATTGTGACGCTTTCAGAAAGGATACTTTGTGAAAAGAAAAAGGGAATGGAGTGTTTGTGAGAAACTTTGGATTTGTTAGTTTGAATGTTGGCTAAATATTTCCAAGAATGTTAGTTTGAGTTTTCTCGCTAATTTAATTTTGGAAAGAGATAAGAGTAGTCTCAGCAAGAACTTTTAGGGGAGTGGAGGTTCTAAGGCAGCTTGGGATATCATTCAGTGTGGAAACAGAGCCCCGGGTGGGAAGAGTACGTAGCTGATAAAGCTTTGTCGGGTATGGGACGGGTGCTTGCTCCTGAGTGAAAAGAAGTTGAGGGTGGGGGAGGGGAGGGGGAGGGAAGCGATTTGGATAGCAGAACGCGATTATCTGTAGAGCAAAGGAAGGAGCGATACGGCAAAAAAATTTGGAAGGAAGCGGTCATAATTCTGTTGCCACTTTTGATGAAAAGATTCTCGAAATTCTAACGACTGGCGGTGGCGTACCGAGGGAGGGGAGCCCCCCCCCCCGAGAATGAATCGCGAAATTTTTAAAATTTACTCAAATGTGTTATAAAAATGTGCGAAGGATTTGTTTTTACTTGTAAATAATTAAAATAATTTTTGAAAATTTTTGAAAATTCAAATTAGCCTTATAAAGAAATTTTTTCGGGGGCGCGGCTACCGCAACGCCGCCCCCTTTTTCTAGAATTTTGGGGTCAGGGGCCCGGAAAAATTTTGGGAAACATACCAGAAAATTTTTTGGAGGGCGTGCCGTCAGCCACGCACCTTCATTTAAAAAATTTTTTGTCGCGCCCCTCCCTCCCCCCCCCCCCCCCGAGCCGAAATCCTTGATACGCCACTGGTGACAAATTAAGAAGATGCTGGTGGAATATGATGAGTTAGCTCAGAAACAACCAAACAGACACATAAAATACTAAGCTTATAAGCTCTTGAAAAAAATTCGCTAGGTATTTTGAAAACAGGGAATTACTTAAGACAACTGCGCTCTCATGGATTTGCCCAACACAACTGCGCTGCTGTAGATATCATTTTTTTAAAAAGTTCTCCTTTTTCCGCCTTCGTTTAGCTCATTGTCAGTACTAATTCAAACTCTCGTAAAGTTTAGCTAGCTAATATATAATTGGTGTATCTGCATTGCATTGTGCTAAATTTTGCTTTGAAGGAGTCGGGTAAGTAGACCTTGCATTTTTTGAGTATGTGCTCTTGTGCATGCGCAATATTTCTACTCGTCTTCCATCAGCATACCAAAGAAATATCTAGACTTTGAGCAAAAGAAAAAGGAAGCGAAACAAAATGTTGTAGATGAACTTCAAGCCCACACATTCCATCGCTTAGTGAACGAATGGATGACTTATGCTTTATTACCCCAACTAGTTACTATGCACCATGAGGCAATAATTGACTTTATCGTACTATTTTCGATTAGACAGTAAACTAGATCACAAGTAGACCTTGAGTAAAAGATGGTCGAAGACCCAAATCGTAAGCATTGTTAGTGACAGAGCTGAAGCATACTATATCACAAATACTTTGGAGAGAGTACAAAGTAATACTTTGCTGGAGTTCGAAAAACCACCTCATATTTATACATAAAGTGTTTTGTACTGTAGCAGTTCCTTCTGTATCTGTAAGAAATTTTCTAATAGATTATTGATTAACTCGCAAAATTTGATTAGAGAAACAAAATCAACTAACTAAAATTCACATCCTAAAAAGGACATTTAAAAAAGCTTTGCCTTTCAAAAACTAGTCACTGTACAAGTGAGAATTTCTGCAAGGTCTACATGCCGTATAAACTTTATTTTGGAAAAAATCAGGCACAGAACAGACAAACAATGGATAAAAACCCGACCCAAATCGACAAGTAATGTGCACGTTCACTTCTCTGATCCACACAATCCAAGGCTTTTATCGCATGACTTTGCTCCGGAAGCATCGCATTTAGTGCATGCGGTGCCAGATTTGTACATTGATTGGCCGACTTTGTTACCTCTAAATAAAATCGCATAAATTACCCAGTCTGACATTTAAGGTCGTTTTTTGGCTCAGATGTATCCGTTTCCAGGTAAGTCCGTTCTTCAGATGTCCTATTTTCCATTGAATGTTATAGAATTTTGTTACATGATTTCGAAGCGGCCTTACCTGCCTCGGACTTAGCTCTAAACGGATTTATCAGCGGGTTTGCCCTGTACGTCAGATTCAGGGTAGTTTCGTTTGAAATGTGATTAAATCTTACGGCGGATAGTAGCGGCATGCTTCCATCCAATAGCTACCACATTTGGCGATAGAGCATCCCATTTCTCTACTTGACGCCCAGCCCATCTTCAAGGATAATAAATTCAGTATGATATCTAATACAAAGTAATGAACATTATGGTTTTGTCTCAGAGCTCCTTTTGCTTCCAAAACAAGCACACTTACTAGAGTGAATGATTTTATCTCCGTGTTGTTGTGTTTGGTAGTAAAGGCTTTTGTTCCAGATCCCGCAACCTTCCGAACCTGTTTCCACCATTCGGTGACCGCCTGAAGAACTACTGTTCAAGTTCTTCAGTCTCACGCCGACAATATACCTTTTTATTCATGTCCCTGAATGTTGGCTCGTTTGTAGTACCGTAATAGAAATTTTGCGCTAAGCTGTCATCATTAGGTCTTTCGTAGCCTTCCTTTGGGCAGTCTCTGAGAAAATCGTGGGCTTCTCTCTCTAGTGCACAATCCCAAACCTGTCGACTACTTTCTACAGTTAGGTTGCAGAAGTCTCTTAGAGTTCAACTGACTAAATAATTCATGTTGAAGGCGGCGGGTAAAGGTTTTCCCTTATTGTCCGAAATTTGACCCAAGGCGAGCTGCGAGCTGAATGTAACATAATGTTGGATATTTCGAGGCAATGTACTGATTTCTCATTTGAGTTTGAGTTTGGAGCGTAGAAGGACGCACCGTCGGTAATTGTGAGTGTCTTGCATGTGCATTCTCATCGTGTCGGAAATTTCTTCCGATGAACACTTGGTGCTCGGTTATGAAAAGGGATATAATCAAAAGAAGTTCGCCATAAAAACAGTTTTGTTATTTGTGTTATGTCAGCTGTATTTGTATCCAACTATGGATTGCGAGCAAGAATCACATCAAAGCCTTGCCCTTCATTTTGAGAGAAGGGGGAGGGGAGGAGTGACTTTGCCACTTTTTTATCGAGTTCACTTTACTATCCCAGGGACGGTAGCAAAAGTGATAAATCTACTTCACTCAGTCCACAACGTACCAAGTTTATGATGAAGAGAACTAGCCTATCTTAACCTAAAACCGATTACCTTCGAAAATACAATTAAAATAGGTCACTATTAAGCCTGACAATTGGCTTACCGTCGGAACTTCCAGGAAATTCGACTGGGGCAAGGCACAACATGCCGTCGCACTTCAAAGATTCATCGCATTCGCAAGTTTTTGCAGTCCCCGTTTCATAGATCTCTTCTCCAATATGGATATTCCTGAAAGGCGGCAAAAATCTCAACGCTTCCTGGACTTTCTTTCTTTCGAGCGACCTCTGTTGTAAAATTAAATCTAATCTTTTAACTGCTAAAAAGCTACTTCATTGTTGATATTAGAACAGTTCTGATAGAAGTTTTTTTTGTACTTTATGATGTGTGGATCAATGAGCTAACCAGAACAAAACACTATATATATTGTTTCTTTTCAGGTTTCCGATTGTCTTACTCAGACAGCGGATAGGACCCCTCCGCCGGAGAAATGGCAGGGTCGCGGCGTTTCCCCAGCGGTGGGTCTCCCATTTGTCCGGCGGAGCCCTCCCATTTGTCCGGCGGAGCCCTCCCATTTCTCCGGCGGATACCTCCCATTTTCTGCTCCGGATACCTCCCATTTTCTGCTCCGGATACCTCCCATTTTCTGCTCCGGAGCCCCCCGATTTTGTGCTCCGCAAGTCTGCCGCGGCATACTGTAATTAGCCCTAATTAAGCTCCAAACCCCATGTGGGTTTGGAGCTTAATTAGGGCTAATTACAGTATGTTGCGGCAGACTTCGTCTTGTCTCTAAACTTTGTCGACTTTGTCTCTAAACCCCACCCAAATCAGCCGAATACGACCCCCCCCGGGTAAGAGTTCAGCGCGACCCTCAACCCCGTCTTTACCCCATCCCTCTCACCTCTAGCGTTTGTGGATAGAAGATAGAAGAAAGAACGAAGAGATAAGACATTTATTTCAAATTTTTCAAACTTCTTCGAAAAATCATTTTATATCGTTAATCATTTCACACCCACTGGTGTAACGAAGAATGAACCTTTCCAACCAAACAACGGTTTGTGGAACAGTTAAATTGCAGTCGCATTTGGCCCATACCATCGGCGACTCTTAAAAGCCTTAAAAGCCTCTTAAGCCTGATAAACACCATTATATTTTTCTGAGATATGTGAAAGACATCTTACCATTACGTAGTAATCTCCGAGGTTGATCTCTTGGGTTTTGCCAACAGGTGACAAAGCAGTCAGAAGCGCCTTGTTCTGATCGGTTACTGCTTTAGCGGCGAGATTAAAATTGGTCATAGCCTAAAAGAGCTACCAGTATATACTGAAGTTATTAGAAAGCTGCTTGTATTACACACTTTCAAGGGTTTTCCTATTCCAGAGTATGCAATGGCACTGTAAAATGTCATGACAGGGCGAAGTTCATCAGGGATACTGCTTGCAGATAAAGTGCAAAGGTTCTAAATGCACCAAGTCCATTGCGTGACATAATGGAAAAACATGAATTGAATCAGTGGTATTTGAAAATTATAGCTTGCAAAGACACCTACCATCAAAACTGCATACTGCTCATGCAATGCTAAAGATCTGGCCAAGAAAACCTGCGCGGAATATGGTGATAGAAATAGTAATCCAGCCTGGACATAATCTGTTTGACAAAACAAGAACGACACTGCATTGAATTATACCTCGAGTATTTTGTCCAGAAAAACGTTGAATTCCGGGGATGGGTCAGCTTTTTCAAAGCGTCCTATGTGCGCTACCTTATCAGCCAATCCACGCCCTCTCCTTTGAAGAACCAACTACATAGAGACACCTAAACATTATCCCTAGAAAGATTTCGAGACACTAGATTTCGCATATCTGGGACACGCATGCGTCTATTCAGGCCCACTTTGCCAATTTCAGAGACAGCTGATCGTCAAACAATCTATAATTATTGATGATATTGCTGAGTTTCCTTTCGAGATCAGAAAACTCAAACATCGGATAGTCGTAACGCCCTGAAATCTTATTGAAATACCACAAACTTGAGAAAACTGTTTTTACCCACACTGTCTTCAGAGTAGAGCTGAATTAATGCTAGCAAGCTCCGCGCAATATCAAGACGCTGTTTCACCACGTGCCGTAGTCGTGCTGCTATGAGTCCGCAAGTAAAGGATCCACCAAATAAAGTGTCATCGGGAGTCGGCTCTACTGTACTATCATTCATTCAAACAAAGGATAAGTAGAAATGCTATATACCAATGATACCTGGGGGAGATTGAGATGCTTGGATGGCTTCCAAGAACAAACTTATGATTTGAGACCATTTCTGGACCACCTAAGTTGATAAACGCATGTCAAATCTCACAATCTGTGATCGCATGAAAGTAGAATCATGGGCGGGTCCGTCCGACATCACATACTCAGCTAGCCCAAGCTCGTCTTCCTCCTGAATTCTGAGGATAAATGGTGGTTTGAAACGCCCAGTAAACAAAAGTCCTCTTCCCCTGATATGAGGCTAACATCATGAAAAAAGAAAAGTAAAAACAAGGATTCACCAACAAAATCAAACAATTTGACTAAACAGATATCAAACCTTAGCCGCAGCTCTCTCCAATGCGATAGAAACCATTTTATCCATGCCTTCAGGTGGTTGGTGCCTCACGGAACACAACTTCTTCTGCTTTATCGTCTGGGAAAGAAACGCAGTGAATTAAACGTTGTTGGAAAGCAAGCTCAGTCCTTTCTTGACATTACTCACATTTATTGGCATGTAAGGTGACAACAACCAGTTGTCCTTCAGCCATGCAATAGGCGATCTAAATGATAGACTGCAAAATTTACTGCGTACTTTAGATGAGGATAAACACACCTTGGTAAACTGCGGTTCGTGCACAGGGGCTTTCAATCCGAGTGTCACGGTCGACGTGGTTCACCCCCTCGAGAGCCGCGTCGCATGGGTCTCTCACGTGGCACAAGGCCGCATCCGCTAAGGCCTTCGCGTTACCGGGTGCGGTCGTGTACTACGTGAGAGACCCATGCGACGCGGCTCTCGAGGGGGTGAACCACGTCAACCGTGACACTCAGATTGAAAACCCCTGTATAACAGATGCGCGAAACGCCGCAAGCATTGCCGCAAGCATACGCATGAGCTCCGTGCCCAACCAATCAATAACTCGTGATAAAGTGTAAATTGAACATACCAAAGAATAAAACGATCAGGGAAGTGACTGTGAAACGTGCAAACGCCTAAAGATGGCTCAACATTTGCATTGATGGAATGCAAAGCGGCATCTGAAGACAATCAAAAAATCAAAACTCCCGAGACCTCGAGAAAAGAAGTAGAGCTGTGACTTACTAGTATTCACTACGAATGTCCGCACTGGTTTTGGCGCAAAACTCTCGGTGAAAACAACCTCTGTATCGTAAATGGGATCCATACCAGTAAACACAGATATCTTGAGTTGGTTTGGTTACGTCTAAACATAGTGTATACTAAACTGAAGTCAAAATCAACAACAACAACAGAAAGAGTAGAAGTGCTAAAGCTGAAGGTAAAAAAGCTGCATTGCGAAAATTTTGAAAGCAATGCTGCACAATGCAATGCATGCTCTTCACAGTTCATTACCTCTGCCCTGAAAACAAAATATGGTATGTAAAAAACAGTCATATTGATAATTCGCGGAAAACCGCATGATAATCCCACACAGACACGCGAGATGCGAACCACGCAAACGGCAAAGTGATTCATCGGTGGAGATAGCAATAAACGAGTTATTTAGACGATACTTTCATCACAACAACACTAGATAGTTGCGCAACTAACCTAATTGTTTCGAAAATCCAGAATTAATCACAAAAACCACTCCATCAATAGTCTACGATGTCTCAGCAAGTCGGAAAGAGCCAAACACTGAAGGTGATTGAGTGCAACCGCACGAAAATTTGAAACATAAACCTGAAAACGAGGAGCTTACAGCAACATAAACGCCAACGCGACGAAGAGCAACGCGGAAAAGAAAAAAACGGTAAAGAAACGCGCAAAAACAACAAAATCAAAGAAACGGCGACTAAAATATGGACAAAGAGCGTAAACAGAGGACTCATCACCGTGGAGTTAGACGTTTGCTCGCTACGCGCCAAATCGATACGCAGCCTGCTCCGGATACATCCCATTTTCTGCTCCGGATACCTCCCATTTTCTGCTCCGGATACCTCCCATTTTCTGCTCCGGATACCTCCCATTTTCTGCTCCGGATACCTCCCATTTTCTGCTCCGGAGGCCTCCCATTTCTGCTCCGGACCCCTCCCATTTTCTCCGGCGCGGCTCTTCCAAATTTGGCGGACACGCGCCGCGCAAATTTCTCCGGCGCGGAGTCCGCCAAATCTGGCAGAGTCGCGCCGGAGAAATGGCGGACCTTTGCAGCAGGGCCGGAGAAGCCTCCCATTTGCCTGCCAGTGATGTCACCGCGATGGACCGCCCATTTGCCCTTCTCTCATTGGTCAACTGGGTCCGGCGCGACTCTGGCAGTTTCGGAGGGTCCGGCGGAGGGGTCCCGTCGATTGTCTGAGTACTACCAATTTTCACTGAACTTCCGATTTGCGGCTGTAATCAGTGCATAATCCACCCAAATTAACATGAGCACTTTATATTTGAAGTTGAAGTTAGAGTTGAATAAGTTATGTTAACCTGTAAATTTTTACCGCTTCCGCTCCGCTGCAACTTTAGGGTTTCCAAGAAAATGCGTCTTTCGTTTGATTATCAATCTTTTGTCATGAAGCTTTGTAGAAGCTCTAGGTATTGTACCTAAAGCTTCGATTGGTCTTCGTAACTGTAGAATTGCGGTTGGAACTCGGAAGAGGGTTGGTTCTGAGCCACGAAGGGCCATATTTTGCGTTAGAAAGGAAACAAAGAAACTTGAAAACGGCTGTCTAGAGTTGTTGGTTCTAAATACGAATTTTGCATCTCATCGTAATGCTTCCTTTGAAAGTTATGCGTGGTAAGCAGCGGCAGCCGCAATTTCGATGCTCCTAAAAAATGTCGGTACTCCATTCAAAAAGCTTCACAATTTTGTGGAATTTGTGTGTCAAACTCAGCGGCCACGAAATCCCCGTCACACAAATTTTCAGATCTTAAAATTCTGGAACTGCAGCTTTTTTTCAAAGTGATGGTACAGTGCACTGCTTTATCAGTTAGCAAACCTATTGTCTGAAAGTCCAAAACAATTTTCAAAAATGTTCCAAATTGGACGACAATCTTAAAGTGTAAGCTTGAGCAGTCATCCACATTTTTTGGAGGTGGAAAGTTTCATACATAGCATTGCTGTCGAAAGTGATAGGAAAGCTTGAAAGTTTTTGAATTCAAAAAAGTCTGCTAATGTTATGCACTACTCATTGTCAAACAGGGGAAGAGAAGTGCGAATAGCATAATCCTTGTGCTTTGCTCTACTTAAAAACTTGCGATATTGATATTATTATTTCACAAAAGAAAGCTGGGAAAAAATTTCTGTTTTTTATTTTGAATTGCTAAGTGGTTTTGAGCTGTAAGGCGAGCCTTCACGATAGAAAGCTAATAGTTGTCATTCGAAATGTTAGCATAAAATACTACCTCTCGTCAGTGAAACACAAATCCATGTAGTAATCTCCGTATCTTCAGTGCTGCATGTCTTGACTGCGCAACCAACTTTAGAGGCACTACTACGCATTAGCTGAAAGCTGATTTCTATTCAAGAATAAATAGTTTTTGGAGCAAATGTGCATACGTTGGCGTAGAGTAATAAGTGTTCACCGTTGTTCCTATACTTTGTACCTTGATTTCTATCAAAGGAAACATAATTGTCTATCGTATGGTCGAGGTCTTCCCACAAAGGATGTATACCAGTGTAGCTATCGTAACTAAAAATTCAAATGAGTTCTTACGATAGCTGTATACATATTAGGTTGTACCGAAAGTTCGTTCGCACAAATTCAAAAATTCATAACTTCTGATCTTTCCAGCCGATTGGACCGCTTTCACTTTTAACGGAAAAAGTAAGTCATGCTCTTTATAACACTGCTAATTACGGCTTACTAGTGATCATTCTTTGCACAGATAGGAGCGGTAGAAGAAAATTAGTCAAAATAGAGCGATCACAAAAATGTAAGCAAATTGCGCAAGCCTAGGAACGGCCGGCATGATTTGCGGCTTGACCCCATATCATGCCGCTGATCTAACAACAAGCGAGAAACGGTACTAAAAGGGCATGATGGAGCTGAGGGAACATTCTCGCTTCTTTACACGGCTTGAAGTCGACCGGCTCACGCTTCGCCAAACTCCCACGCGTCAAGGGATAGCTTCGGTACTTTTAATAATCGCTTTTACCTGTCTATTGTATTGTCTATTGTATTTTTTCCAATAAACGAATAAGCCGTCAGTGTGTGTGTCTATCAATTTACAAAATTTAATTTTCTGTGGAGGGTCATAAAAAATCAAAAACTTGCAACAAAAATCTGAGCAGTCGGCATTATAGGTTCTATTACCTGCTCTTTCTAACTGTGCAAAGTTTGCGCTGATTGAGCGTCTCTATCAAAAATTCTGATTTACGAGAAAAATGCTAAAATAAATCAAAATTGCCTTTGTATTGCTTGCTCGAAAATCATAAGTTTTGATAGAGACGTTCAGTCAGCACAAATCTGCAAAATCAGAAAGAGCGAGTTGTAGACCTATAAACCTATAATACCAAGTGCTCTGATTTTTATTGCTAATTTTAGATTTTTTATGACCCTACACAGAAAGTTCAAAATTTGACTAATTTTCTCCTACCGTTCTTATCTACGCAACATATGATCGTTAGTAAGCATTCGAGTGGTCACTATAAAGAGTATGACTTACTCTTTCATATAAAAATAAAAGCGCTTCAATCGGTTGGAAAGAAGTTATGAATTTTTGAATTTGGTGCGAGCGAACTTTCGGTACAACCTAATATGATCGGTCTGCAGTAGCAAGATCACTAGAGCAGTACCAACGAGCTGAGATTTCAATGCTCACGAATTCAGAGCTTTATAACAAATCTGCTTTGACATAGAGGAACATTTGCGGAGCATCCGCATAGAGCATAGCCTTTGAAGATACATACCTTACAAAGAAATAACCTTTTTCAGGTTCCAGATGCTCTGGAATTGTTACGGTGCAACCCAGTCCTTTCAAAAAATTCTCTGCTTCCCGTTCCAGTGTGCAGTCATATGCCTGTATCAGTGCAGAACAATTAGTACTATAAGCAGTAAATACTTGCTATGACCTTGAGTAATTTACTTGTTCGTACTAACATCAAATAATTTATTTTTGTTTTAATGTAAGGATTTTTGAAGACTCTTACTGCTTACAAGCCTAAAACAGCGCTGTGATGCTTCATCTTTCTTTTCCTGCCGAATAGTCAAACGGGAACAACCTCAACTTCATAGAAGCAGTAGACAAAAACGAGATTAAGTTCAGACTTCTTTTCAATTCTAGAGTGGATTCACTAGTCACTACGCCTAAAAACTGTTTGCAACATATTCATATCAAGCCTCAACAATTCCACGATTGTGTAGCAATAATTACTCATGCAGATCGACATCTGATATCGAATAGCTTGAACGAGACTAACCATTTTTCTCATATTTTTTGCTGGAGGAAGTGCAACTAAATTGAGGTGGCCATCATAAACCTCTTCCGACCCACTAGCCAACTTCGTGCGTCGATTATTGATAACAGCGAGTATTTGGCTGACGTCGTACACTGTCATTTTGCCATTTTTGCAGTAGGCGTCATCTGAAGTTTATCAATTCTATTATGAGGGATACTTGAGTGTAAGAAGGGAACGACACTTTCCTCTAGCTAGAGAAGGACCAAAGGAAGTATGAACTGTGACAGCTTGCGTTTTCCGCAACTCACTGCAGCAGCTTTATTCAAAAGGGTTTTGCTTGCAAAAGGATTACCTACTTACCGAACCATTTTTTAAACTGCGGTAATGTAGCGCTAATTGCGGAAAATAAGATAAATTGTACGCTTACAAAGCTGCTATAAAGCGAAACTTTGAGTTTTAGTGCTACTTGGAGTTAATCATTTAGTTTGTTGAAGGTTTCTTTCTTTAAGGTGCTGCCATAAAGTCTAGCAGATTAGAAGGTAAGGGTAAGAATAAGACCTACTCTTGGTTTTGTTCGAAAAGATTTTGAAGCTTTCGTAGATGAAAGGGCTAAGTATCAACAAGTGGAATACCGCTGACTTAAATAGAATGCGTGAACTAGCAACATCTCAAAAGATTTCCGCGTGTACTACGCTCTCTCTTTTTTCTTTGAGTTCAGAAGTACTCAGCAACTCAAGACGATATGCTATGGAACTTCATCGCCTAAATTCACCTAATGGAGATGTACCAGGTGGCCTCTGATCAGGGTTTCGCTTAGAGGCAGGGTATGAGAAGCAAAAAGCTGAGGGACCACAAATGAGACGGATAAATTGTGCGTGTCAGCAAAGTTGTGGTAGTGTTTTTAGAACCAGATCCTTTGAAAAGTTTTTTGCTTTAACGAAGACAAATTCGCCCAACACGAAAATATCAGACAACAAGCACAACGCAGATTGGAGACACCGCTTTGAAAAGAGAGAACTCCTTTGCGCTTAGCTGAAAATTTACTTCTATGACTTGACGACAAAGAATATCTATCCTTTTTCGAAAATTTCCAGCGAAAAAGAATCAACCCGGTAGATGGACATAACTGCAATTATGTGCTTGACAATCAAAATCCAATTTCGATAAATTCACGATTTTTTAAGATTGCTTCCTTAAATATAGTAGACGTCATCCGTCTAGTCACCTCGGTGCGACGTCTGTTACTGCACACAATTTTGAAATCCCGGATGAGGTGCTGGGCTTCCGCATGCCGCACTTGCACCAAGTGCGCCTACGGCTGGAATTCGACGCCAAACTGCCCGTTTTCTTTATTTTGATGTTTTTTTTTGTTTTTAGCTGCATGCACGGTCTAGTTTTTAATGATTTGTTACCTTTACACTTGTGCATTGCCGTTTTAGATCGGATATCTCAAAATTTATCACTTCTGCTTTCAGATAAGGGAGGCACATGGGCAATCTTGCAGGATTGTGAAGTAAGTGTGCTTTTCAGTACTATATGTAGGAAGAATAGAGTGGAAATACGAGATTTAATTTCCTTTGATTGTTATCGAAATTCCTGGTTTTTTGTGCCGAGTTTCAATGAGAAGCTGTTTTCAAACACAGGATTGCTTCCAGCAGAATTTTTTGCTGTTAATGCGATATCTATGAATTACATGGATCTTATTCAGCATCGCAAAGCACACGCATTCACTTCACAATCCTGCAAGATTGCCCATGTGCCTTCCTTACTTGAAAGCAGAAGTCATGAATTTTAAAATATCCGATCTAAAACGGCAATGCACAAGTGTAAAGGTAACAAATCATTGAAAACTACACCACGCACCGAAAAAAACATCAAAATAAAAAACGGGCAGTTTGGCGTCGGATTTTAGCCGTATGCGCACTTGGTGCAAGCACGGCACGACGGGAGCCCAGCAACTCATCGGGATTTTAAAGTGTGCAGTAACGCACATCGCGAGGTGACTAGACGGATGACATCTACTATACAGCGATGAGAACAGGAATGATCGTGGTTATTGTAAACCTTCAATCATAACGCACTGATACGTCACCATATTGCCTCTTTTTCTTGACCGTGAAGCTGCCATTGAACCGAGAAGGTTAATTGTGCTCCAAGATGTGTGTTATTAATAAAATTATGCTAACATAAGGGCACATGTACCAAGAGTTTAAGAACACCGAGCCCCTTTTGTTTTCCATGACCGAACCCTTTCGAAAAGCAGGGTTGAACTCACCCTCGTCGGACGCATCCAGTACAGGCAGCAAGAAAATGGACTGTAAAGAATTTTTGTAGATTCTCTGTGTAGGAGATGTGAGATGTAACTTACCGAGAGTGCCAAGTATATCGGACCAAGCATCTTGATTACTGGCTCACGGCCCCTCTGTCTATATATGCAGTACTTCAAAAGGAATTCTGTAGCCTTTCGTGAACATGACGTCAATGTGGCTACATTATAATGCCGCGATTTTGATATTCTCATGATTTTGGTAGCAATGATTTATGATATGAAATCATGGCATAGATGGAACCCTTCAAAATGACGCCGATATTTAGAATCAGCTACAACCTTCAGGTGTCTCACTGCTAAATGAAGCAAAACACTGGCGCAATACAAAAACAAAGCTATATGTTGCCCATTTCATGAAAATGGGAGGAAAATGACTACAAACTCAAGAATTTTTATGACATTTTTGTGCTGCGCCTTCTGCAAAAACTCCTTTTCCTTTCTGAAATATTGAAATTTTCAAAACTTTATTGGAACTTTGAGAACTGAATCATCTTTCACAAAATACTCCAGAAGATCGACAGAATATGCCGAAGATGCGAGATACATAGGTTGTATTGGTTTGCCTGAGTTTTGCAGCTTCTTTCAATACAACTCTTTTCTTTTCGATTGCGGCGCACTCAATCTTCAAAATCATATTACGATGCAAATATGCACAAATTATTTAACTTTCAATGAATAAAAAACATTCAAATTACATGTTTTTCATAAAACAGACAAAAAATTGCCCTTGCGGATTCATTCTTGTCACTCTTTCACTCCCCAGGTGAATAAATTAAAACATCAGCCACTTTTGTGTGCACAAAAATGTTTCGGAAATTCTGCCCATTTTGAAAAATTTTGTTCTTCACTTTCCATAGAGACCCTAGATATCGCCCGACACAAAGCAAGCTGAACCAGGTATCTTTCAAACAATCGCACAAAGTGTTTGAGGTAGGTGAAGTTCAAGTCAATCTCTAAAAATGTTTTTTACGCCAAAACGCATATGCCCTAAAAATCTCACATTTTAGTCTAAACATGTACTACCCATGTCAACAAGAGATAATTTACCTTTAATATGCGCTATGGAAGACATACCATCTTATATTTCTAGTATAATTTTGTTTATTGTCTCGACCACCGCAATACTTAGCAATATTTTGTGATTGTCTGACGAACAAGTTAATGCAGAGGTTCCAAGGAGCTTCGGGGCAAAACCCGGTTCCCTCCCTCCCCCCCCCCCCCTCCCTGTGGCAACCTCCAACCCTGTAGCTCAAAGTTTGCAAAACTCGGAGGATTGATAACGAAAAGAAGACCATGTCACATCCGAATCTGTTTGGAATTGGAATCCTATACCGAGCATATATACAAACAGACATTTATACAGCATTTATACACATAGACATTTAGCTTTATAAGTGAGAATTATTTATACTAAGTCGACGTTATTGCTGAGAGCATTTCATGAGTCCAAAAACCAATTTATTAAGAATGCGACAGCCACGATTTCGCTTGTTTCCCAAGAGTGGGAATAGAGCAACTCTTTGCAGAACACTTAGCTGCTTTACAGAGGAATAGAAAATTTCCATAAGTTCCGAGCTTGCCACAAAAGGCTTGAATATATTAGCGCTTTTCAGCTTTTCTTCCTATGCCTTTACGAAACGCTCTACCATTTACACTTGTCTCATTGAATTGCGACTACAAAGTGGGCTAATCGACAGCCATAAGAAAAAATATTGGGGGATGTTCTGATTTTTCAAAAAGGAGCAGTGAAGCTTCTTGCTTTCCACGTTTGTCTGCCCAACAGTGATATCAAAACAGATCAGGGAAGCGTGCACAATGGCACGTCCCCACATAAATTTAAAGATGATAGAAGATTCCAGATTCGTAAATTTTTCTTGGTAGTTCTTATAAGTTATTCACCTCGCAGATACTCGATGAGTTCTAACTAATAAACGATTTGTGATTCGTCTTTAGACAGACTTCAAATGGTAAAAGAGCCTACTGTGCAGAACCTGAAGGTATCGGTACCGTAGAAGGGAATGATAATTGCAAAAGAGTCAAGGTGAATGTGGCTGAGTTGGCAGAGAGGTAAGGGGTTTAGCTGTACTGCGGTAGCTAAGATAATAGATTAAAAAAATTTGTAGCTCGCAACCGGAAAACAAACCTTCGCGTTGCGAAGAGTTTAGCGGAGAGGAAAACTTGGCGCAGGTTCTTGCGAGATGGTAGTACACTTTCATTAGCACTTATGTATGGTTATGAGATGACTTACAGCGCTCAAGAAGAAACAAAATCTGAGGAAACTATTGTCCCGATGGTGGAAGCGCAAGAAAGTTTGCCAAATTCGCAGATGGAGTAGGTCTGATTCATGTAGAGGTGTACGAAGTGTAGTAAGAGTTTAGGTTGCCTCTCCCGGTTATGGCAAGGAAAAGTGAAGAACGAGAAGGTGGAGGGCTTGTTGTTGGCCAGAATATAGCTGTTGACCGATTCTAGTATGTTTCGGTTTCTTTTACCACTTTCTTCGTTTCTTTCTATCCCTCTGATTTTTATTTTTAGCATCAATGATAAGTGCGAATATCATTTTCTCACTCATGCTCATGTTCTGATCAATGTAAGAAATATCTTGCTCGCAACTTGTCTTCTGAACGATGAAAAATTCCAGAAGAGATTCATTGACTGGGGTGCAAAACCGATTTACTGCTCACAGCTGACTGCACGACTTCTGCCATTAGTGCTACCGTAAGTTTTCACAGTCTTTTCTTTCCTTGTCTAAAATGTTCCTTTGCAGAGGAAAGGCTTTACTCAGTAAGATAATACGTCCCTTAGAGGTTGGGAAAGTTCACAGCATTGCTCCAACATTACAGGTGAGTTTCAGATAATTTCTAAGTGCAAAATATGGCAGATCCAAAATTTGAGCAGTTATCTCAGGTCACCCTGCTAGACGCTAACCACTGCCCTGGATCGGTGATGTTTCTGTTCGAAGGTATCTGGAGTTTTTTTTTTCGCTACTTTCTTGCTAAACACACAAAATTTGAGGATCTTTTGTGCCTGGCGGAAGTGCTTTGGTGACGGGACATTTTAGAGCCGACAGCCAGTTTATGGCGCTTTTTGACAATGATCCAGCTTTCACGCGACTGAGTCAGGTAATTTGGAATTCTTTTTGGTTGACGGAGCATGGCTATTGCTTACTGTAATTTATAAGTATCAGAAACTATCTGTTATTCTGAAGACTGCGCACCACCTGAAAATTTCATTTTCACAAAGCTAAATCAACCGTTGTTGTAGTATTACGAGTTGGTGAAAAGTTGTGAATCCTATGAAAATACCTGAATTATTCACTAGGACTATTTTCCTGCGCGCAGAAGAACTCATCCGCAAGTTGTCTGAATTTGCTAACCCCTTTTGTCACTAAGAGAGGCAGAAAATGACTTCAGTAAATTGCACAAACTTTCATAGAATGTCTGACAAAGTGGGATGGTCACACTTTGAATTCAGCGCCTCGTGTTTGTACCTGTCAGATTCAACGTGCCACGAAGTGAGGATCTAACGAAGTGGCCAAAGACATCTTGTCAGTGTTTTCTGGTTTTAAGGCTTCATTGTCATCTATCTTCACAGTTCAAACTCGCTCACTTTTCATTTGGTTTTTACACTTTCCAGTTTTCAAAATCCGAGACTTGGGAAAGCTGCTGCAAAGCGCGCTTCTGGATTTTTTCTTTTATACATCTCATTCTGACCAATACTCTGAACCAGTAACAAGTACAAATGCCTGTCGTATTCTGACAGTTCTGAAGTTCCAGACATTCCTCTCTACGGTCTACTTGGACGCTACTTGCTTTGATGAATCGCTTGGATCTCTACCCGAGCGGAAGGACTCGGAAAAGATGTAAGACTAGTTTTTTTCCAAAATTTTTGTGATAGGTTTTGGTCTGGCTAGAAGAGAGAAAAAAAACAAACATAAAATGACTGATGGCGCGTTAGGAACTACTAAGATTTGCTCATAAAATTTAAAGATGTTGCTGTGACATTTTCAGAAAACGAGAGTGGTATTTCAGGTTGGTGGTCGAGCTTAGAAAAAACCAAGGACGTACCATCATAATTCCCATACCGAAAGTCGGTATGGAAGACATATTGGCTGGTGCTAGCCAAGAACTTTCGGTATGTAGACGCAATATTACTGTATTTGAAAAACCCTATCTCAGGAATCTGTATTGGTAAGCCCTCAGACGCTGTCTGTGTCAAAGTTGTGCGGAGTCAAAGGCGGTAAACTCGCTGCCAATGGTAATGATGCGAATTTCCGTATCCGCACCTTGTCCGTCACCAATATGTGGTCTAGGTGAGAATATCTATTACTGCAGCAATATTTTATTCGGGGAAGGCGGGAGGGGGAGGGCAAGGAGGGTCACGCTAAATTTCACTTCACTCACATTTTTAAAAGAAGCATCCCCTCCCGGCTCCTTTTACCCCAGAGAAGGGTCACAAAATCTCTGTACTCTCTGTAATCTAGATTGGTTAAAATTGTGCATTTTTGTTTTTATCGGATAAACAAGGTTTTCAGAATTTTTGAGGAATCAAATCAGCTTTGCACAAAATTTTTCAATATCTTCAGTGCTGCGAGCCCGCTAAAATTTCAGCATACGTTCTAAAAAGGTTTTTGCATTACATGGCTATCACTCCGCTTTTTTGCAAAAAAAATCTCTTGGCTTCCCCTCTCTTGGGGAAGATTTCTGGGACTGGCACATATCAAAACCATCTTCTTTCCTAATTGACTTTGTGAAGGAAACAGCAGTTTGGACATTTTTTAGAAGATTTTTGCAAAAATTTTCTAGCCATATCTTTCAGATGCTTCAATGCTGCAAATGCTTTGAAGAAAGCTCCAAAACCAGCAATGATTGTGGATCTGTCACCGCGAGGGGACCTGAGAAGGTTAAAAAATTTCCGTGTTATGTTAAAAATGCAGATTTTCTATCTAGTGTCCTCGGCGAAAGTGTTCGATGGATATCTTATAGCAGTCATTCATCTAATAGGGAGATTCACGAATTTCTTGCAAGGTGAGGATGTATATGCTCTGTGAATGTGATAGATTTGTTGAATGTTCAGGTTGAAATATGGAAATGTGGTCTGCACAGATAGATTGCCCAGTAATAGGATGCTGAATACGATACGGAAAGCGATGTAAGCGATTTTTTTGTATTTGCATAAAAGTTCTTATTGTTCGATGAAGGTAAAACTCAGGGTAATTAGAAGCTGATATAAGTGGAATTTTTAGAAGGAAAACCGCAACGCAACGGCAAGGGAAGAAAAAAGGCCATACTTCCAGAAAAAGTTCTAGAAGATCAAGATCAACTACATTTAGACCAGCAGGGTAATTCTGCTTTTGTTCATCCTGGAGTAATAATAATACCATAATGCAATTTAAAGAAAAACTTCTATCTGCTCTAGAGATCAGTCTGTGCGCATAAACAAGGATTCGGCGTATTTTTTGGCTGACCCAGCTTTTTTTTCGGACACAATCCCTGCAAGAAGGTACTATAGTTAATCTTTTTTTTTGAATTTGATCCCTATATGAAAAATCTTCTCAGCAAAGCTGGCAAAATTAGCAGACCACTTGTATCGTTTTAATTTCAGCGAGGCTCCAAGTCGTTTTCCTACGAAGGAACGAAAAAGAAAGAAATCACCGATATGGAAGAAGTGAGTAAAGACAGTAACAAAATTAAGGTATCAAGTGCGCTGCGCTCATAACTATTTGTTTGTGCGAAAGGCTATTACTTCTTATTCCCATTAGTTAAACGAGAATTCACTTTTTTTTGGGCGAAAATGTCCAGGATTTAGAAGGTTAAAAAATGGGGACTTGGTAGAAACACACAATTCTGCTACTGCTGTCCAGACAGAAGCACCCTCTTTTTTCAAATTCAAATTGTTATCGTAAACCATAGAATTCTATCCCTCTGCTATTGCATTCCCATGCTGTTTCTTTTTCGTATTTCATCTGCTTTAAGTTATCGTAATCAGTTTCTATGATTATTCCAGATTCTTGACGAAAGGGAAGAAATCACGTGCGAATAAGTCTCCTCAAGAGTGTAAAAAGTAGGTAGTAAACTAGAGAGATTGAAAGCTCAAAGGCTAGCCTTTCAGAGAAGAGGTTGAAGTGGAATATACTAGGCAAGAAATGGATCCTAGTGCTCTTGCTGGATATGGACAATCAGCTTCATCTGGGAATGGAGAATCTTCCTCATCCACAAATTCGATCTACAACAGAGCTCCAACGTTGTCTAGGCCAAATCCAAGCACAAATTCTGCGTGCAACCAGCGACAGCAGGTGGTAGAAGTAAAAAGCGAGGAGAAGCCTCCGGTGGCAAATTCATCTGCCCAAAGCTCACTAGAATACAGGCCTGTAAGTCTTATTTACCACTGTCTAGTTGAGAAAGTTTTTCTATATTGAGGATTGTCCCATGTGCCAGATTCTGTATGCAAAATCTTTCCGACGGTGCAAAAGCTTGAGAGCATCAGTTGACCTTTACATAGGCTGGTTAAATCAAAATTTTCGATCCTAAAAGTCAACGGGAAAAGCTCATGATCTATATCGTTATTGATTCAAATAAACTGTAATGTTTCCCGCACTTGTTTTTCAGACATTTATAACATCAGAATTATTTTTATTCAGTAACAGGATAATCGCGGCATTCTTTTGCTTGTTATTTGCTGTTTTTTACAACCTTAGCTGACAGAAGCGGATCGAAGGGGAGGGGGGGGGGGGAGTTTTTGAATGTTTAAGTGAGTTATAAATTTGCGCAAGTGCTTTTTTTGTTAATCCAAATAGTTTTTAAATTTTTTAAAAAATTCGAATTAGCTCCTTTATACTTTTTTTTCGGGGGCATGGCTGTAGCCACGTCTCCTTTTCTGATTTTTAGAGGATGTAGGCCCACTAAAATTTTGGAAAATCCCAAAAATTTTTTTTGAAGGCGTGGCAACGCTACTCTCAAGAATTTTTTTGTCGCGTAACTTCTCGTTAGATTAAAATCAGGTTCCTATAGCACGCGTTCAAAGTAGATGTATTCAGATCGCACTCGCATCAACTCGCCGAGTTGCTCTACAGCTGTTCATCTAGCGTCACCATTATTCAAGTGCGTATTACTTTTGTGAACAAGGAATGTAATGTTTTGTCTCTCAGTTACCATCAAGCTTTTACGCCATATTGCGTACCTGAATACCTTCACGTGAATGGAAGCGATCTCATCCATGTTGCTCCTTTTTAAAACTTTTTTCGGAACTTTTCTTTGTTTCTATTACTTTGCATGATAAAGTGTTGTTGCTATCCATTGTACACTTCTGCAACGGAATTTCTTCCTCTACACAAACCTCAATTTTCATACCAGTGCCAGTTAATAGTAGCTAGGACTAGGTACAAACATTTTTTTTAATGAAAACCTATTTCTAACACCTTTCGGATCCGAGAATTTTGTCAACATTCAGCAGATGTTAGCAAGACGAAGGGAACAAAATAAGTTGGCAGTTCGCGCCTTTCGGTTCTACTTCTCCTCTCCAGGTTATTATGCAAACAACATTTTTTAAGCTCAATAGTCGTGGAAAGCTGTTGTAGCAGTAAAGTTGTTACTGGTAATTTAGTGTAAAACACAAAATTTGAAATAGGAGTATCCAATGCTGAAGTGAAAAGGTCTTACGTCACTGGGTGAAGAATATGGTATTTGAAAATTTAGATTATTCATCGCACGCAGAGAATTGCGACACTATCGGTCTCTTTGGTCAAGCACAATTTCAACCGCAACTGCTGCACTTACAATGTCAGAAACTTGAACAGTCACCTACATCACAGAGCCGGAGAAAACACGACCACAGTCAACAACAAGAATCTTTGTCACTTTCTCAAAATTGTAATCATAAACAGTGAGTGGACAACAAATTTATCATAATTTTCTCGTTAGAACCATTATTCAATTTAACTTCCTTAGTTTTGACTGCCGTTGTAAAGTTATTGCTATCGTTGTGGAAATCTACCTTAAAAAAAGGGGCGGGTAACGGCGTTTGCAACGCTGTGGAAAACATTTGTAAGGTCTGGAGTGTCATGAACTCTGGTTCAGGTTGTACATTAACATAGTGGCAAGCGTGCGGCGCTGGCGCGTATAAGTTCTGAAACCAAGAAAAAAGAAACGCTCGTGCCTTTCTTTTTTCCTCGTCTCCGTACACAGCGTCGGTCCTCTAAGCTTTCCTTTCTTCATGTTTATCGCCTCTGGTTCTGAAGCAACTGTGAAAATAGGTAGTACCCGCCGAAAAGGGAAGGGGAACGGAATAGGTACATAGCATTGTCCGAGATAAGTTGAGAGAATCATTAGAAGTTGTTAGTGGCAGTGTCTGGACAATAAATCGATTTTGAGATTTTTTTTGCTTACATGGGCCTATTCCTATGCTGAATCAGAATCATTTGCGGGCGCGAAAATGACGAAAAACGGCTTTAGCGCACTAGGGAAATCTGCAGGTGGGCGGGGATCTCCCACTCTGTGAAGTCACTCTCCCAAATTCCGAATCGATCTCCTCGGTTCCGGCTTCATCACTCATTCGCTCTTGGCTTGTGGCAGTGTTAGGGCGGTAGCGGAAGCGAGATGATCGCCGCGAAAGCTGGGAGAGTGATTTCACAGTGGACGCAGATTTCGCTCATGCGTTAGGGTGCCTTCATACCGCGCCGGCAGCCGCCGCTGGCAGCCCGTAGCAGCCCGCAGCAGCCGCTGGCAGCCCGTAGCAGCCGCCAGCAGCCCGTAGCAGCCCACAGCAGCCGCCAGCAGCCCGTGGCAGCCCGTAGCCACCGCTGGCCGCTTTTGTCATACAAGCGCAAAATCATCAAATTCTTACTACTTTAAATTCTTATTATTTCAACCGCCTACGCCCTCCATCCTCCACGCTTATTCCTTCCTGTTGCCGCAGTTCGATCTCATATATCAACATACTTTGTCCGTTGTTGTTATTATCTTGTTACCGTAGAGTGGTTATCCTATCGATGCTCAGTTTCCCTCTCGCAATTGAACCATATTTCGCCAAAGTTTCTTCGCAATGTGATTTCTTCTGACTTTGGATGCGTACAGTCCCTGCAGGTTGCTATTTGTATTATTTAAAGTATGTTCTGTTTCAGTCATATGACATCGGCGTGGAAGATGGAAAGTATGGGCAGGCGCAGGCAAAGGACTAAGAATTTGATGATTTGCGCTTCTATGACAAAGGCGGCCAGCGGCGGCTACGGGCTGCTGGCGGCTGCTACGGGCTGCTGGCGGCTGCTACGGGCTGCTGGCGGCTGCTACGGGCTGCCAGCGGCTGCTGCCGGCGCGGTATGAAGGCACCCTTAGAGTCGTTTTGCGTCATTTTGCTCTCTCCATTGTGGATTTTCTGATTCAGCATAGCGAATAGCGCAGGTAAGAAAATCAAATCGACTTTTTGCCCGGACACCGGGGTAGAGGAACGAACACCTCAATTAGGCACCGCCTCCGCGGGCTGCTGGTCCTTTCGTCCTACTGCTGTGCATCGCGTTAGGCCAGTAGTCCGCGGAGGCGATTGATTGAGGTATTCGTTCTTCCGCTTCGGACACTGCCGAGTGGAAGGGGAAATAGGATGGTAGAATTAGGCGATGTTTGTTTTGAACGATAGTTACGGTCTTTGTTGTATTGTGTAGATAACTAGCTTGCTTACCCGGCTCCACTCGGCCCTGTCAAAACACTGCAATAAAGGTTCCATCTTTATCCCTGTACAGCCTTTCCCTCTGCCCACTTCTACACTTCATTTCCCGTTCCCTGCATCTTCGAAATCAGCATGCCCACTTACCCCCTGTGCCCACTCCCAGTCCTGTAGCTCAAACTTTGCAAAAAATCGATAAAATCGATAAAAAGTAGTAGGTAATACCAAAAACTAATATTGTAATCGTAATCAGCATGCTGGATTACCCTCTGTGCCAACTCCCAGCCTGTAGCTCAAACTTTGCCAAAAACCGATAAAATCGATAAAAGTAATCGATAATCCTGAAAACTAATATTGTATTCGGAATCGCCATGCTCACTTACTCCCCTATGCCAACTCTCAGCCCCGTAGGTGAACTCTGCAAAAAAATCGATAAAAATTGATAAAATCGATATCGATCGACGATGAAAAGTAGCCTATGACACGTTCCCCGCCCCGAAGTGTATGTGTGCCAGGTCTGGTCCAAATCGGTTCAGAAATAAAAACTTCTATTTCGCACATACGTACAGACATACATACAGACAGACAAACAGACATTCAGCTTTATACATAAGGTTGGACTGCAATTGCGGCTCATAGTTGCGTAGTTATCCATAACATTGTGAAGTATATTTGACAATGAAGCTTGGAATCTTGCGGACACTTCGGTAGTGCTGTTTTTGAACTAAATCGCGCGGTAGTCCTCTTACGTTCTTGCTCTATACTTTCAAAATCGTAGATCTCGCTGTGATTTTGCGTTAGAGGATTGTCTGGCATACTGCGCAGATAATACTCTTCCCGCACGGTATTGTTTTCTATGGGAAAGAGGAATGCGTGACACGCTGAACACAGTTACCATATCCACTCTCGTAACCCTTCTTGTGTTTTACCGTAGAACCCCATCAATGGATATCTTAAAGGCAGTGTCCGGGCAGAAACTCGACTTTTAAAAAATCAACTTGTCTGGGGTTATTCGCAACGCTGAATCCGAAAATCCATATCAGAAAGCACGAAAACGGCGAGAACATGCATTTTCCAAGCCCTTACATTTCGAAATTTGAGGATCCCCGCCAGGCTAAGACGCAGAGTTGCAAAGAGCGCACGGTTTTTAACTGTGGCGGTATACGTACTCTGCCGTCTGGCAGGAATTCAAACAGCTCGGAGGACCCCGCCCCGAGGCGTAAGTTTCCCCACTTTGCAATTGTTTTTCTTGCTTTAGGTCGAACGTTTTATGCTCGCAGTTGCGCGATGTTGTGTCTCAGGGGGCCAGTCTCACATGGCAGAGAAATCTCAAAACCCCCATCTTGCCCGGACACTGCCTTTAACTGCACAGCTACGAAATGCAATTGGTGGGTTTTATTTGTCATTAGTCAATTCAGACGTGGTGCAAACCCTGGCGACGCGGGCTCCCTCTATGCTAATAGTTTCGGCCTGATTGGATGAATCTATCATTCTTGAGTAAGTTGTTAAGCTGGTATTGGTAGCTGAGTTGTACAATGCAGCCAAGCGAATGAAAAGCCGCTCAAAAACATTTTTCCAGGCCTTTCTTGTAAGCGTTTTTGCAAAATGTCAATCAACATGATTGCGGCATTGTGTAAAGTGGATTGGCAGTGAGGTGGCTGACTGAGCTTTGTAGCTGCACACAAAAGATGGCGCTTATATCGAGTCTGGTGGCTCTTGTGTGTTATTAAACACAGAAACTATTAGAGCTTTATTGAACAGACGACTTGTACTCATCATGCAGTGGAAGAATGCTACGTGTGGTGGACGAAGTTAGGTAACATACATCTGATAGAGTAATCATATCACAGCATGAACATTTGCGCAATGATATACTCACATCAGATCATGCGTTTGGCATGATCTCTACGGTACGCAGACAAGACTAATAGCACAGTTACGAGGAAGTCGACAATATATTACGGGTAGATACGCATAGATATCGTCGAAAGACTTTGCGATATGCAACATAATTGGTCTCTCTCGAAATCAGCAAGAACAACGCTTTGCATGCATACAATGACTTGAGATTCATCACTTTCTATTGCGCGTGGAAGCAGTTACTTTTTGCTTACTGCTGCTCTCTCAATATCCATACGTGTAATACAGCCGAAGTTAGGATTAAGTTATAGATGTTCGGAAACGATTTTATGCTTTGACGGATGGCTGTCCCGTATGTCATCGGAAAAGATGCAATCCACAAATCCTCGACGTAGATGCTTTATGAAGAAGATGTAGATGAATACGGTGATTGGAGTGGAGAGATCGAGTATAAGGATGCAGATCACGTTCACCACCTTAAACACAAAGTATCTATCTCAAATAAACTCGACCATAAGGTCTTGAACACGCCTCGTGTTATTTCGGTAACACCATGTGGCAATGTTCTAAGTGTTAATGGATTGTAAGCACTTTGCCCACATTTCCTATAATAGTTGTCCCATATGTCTTTTCATATTCTTACCTTCAAACTGATATTTCTTAAAAACTAAGGCATCCATAAGGGTGCAAATTTGTGGCAGTATTTTTGAGTGATTAAGCTATATATCACATATATATTTGCGAGGAGCATAGATCCATTACAGGCAAAGTTTGGAAATTGAGCGCATTATTTTTCTCGATTTCTAGCCATCACAAAAATGCAGCAAGTGTGTATATGAATATCTGATGATGGGACTATACGCGTGAGCAATTGGGAACTTTGCAGAATGTTTTTGAACTAATTGTGAGATACGATTATTTTCGTTTTTTTAGATTGGTCTGCCCACATGTATCGCTTTAACGTTTGTTCTAAACAGACGCCAATCGAAGAGAGGGGGCCTTATCGTTTAGAGACGCGACGGTGCAATCATGAGGCGAAGAGGACGCAAAGGACCTAGCGCGAACGAGAGACCACGACGCGCAGGGTACGTACGCTCTGCTGCAATAGTTGCGTTGAATTACGCAAGCGCGTGCCAAATGTGTTGAAATATGCGAGATGGTGATCGTTGCGAAAGTTAAAGCATACATTTAGCCACGTATGCACGTACATCCCCCCTGGGGATGGGAGGGGATCTGAGAGGGGATGCGTCATCTCTCGCTACTTTGGGTATCTTTCTTCTTCCTTCTCTATCTCGCTTATAAAGATTCTCATAATCTAATACCTGCGCATAAATGATGCCAGGTTACTGGCGTGATTGATTAGAATTTCCCTATTTTGTGTGATCCCCGGGGATTCCCAGGGGATCCCTAGGGGATCACCTCTCAAATTCAGTGCCGTTTATCTTCCTGAAAACTAAATGAAAACGCTGTAAAATTGTACTGTGGATATACTATGGCACTGCTAAAGATGTTTATAGTAGAAATAGGTGAAATCTCAAGATATCGAAATCTTCGGTAATCCCTAGCTCGCGAACCAGGGATCATCGAAAATTTCACTATCTTCAGATTCCATTTCTCTTGTCGAAAACATGCTTAGCAGTGTCGTAGTATATCCTCAGTACAATTTTGCAGTGATTTCATTAATTTCTCAGGAAGATAAATCATTGTGAAAATGAGGGGTGATCCCCTAGGGATCCCCTAGGGATCCCCTGGCGATCACACAAGATGGCAAAAAGCCGATGTTGTATAACAGTGATCTGGCATCCATTATGCGCAGGTACAAGTGTATGAAAAACTTCATAAGCAGGATAGAGCAAGAAGAAGGAAGATACTTGGAGTAGCGAGATATGACGCATCCCCTCTCAGATCCCCTCCCCTCCCCAGCGGGGATGTACGTGCATACGGGCCTTATTGATCCGCTCACATTCCAACTCTATATTCATGCTCTCGTTCGTTCTACATGCTCTTCCCATTCATGTCAGCTGTTTTAGAACGATATGATCCACTTCCCGCCCAAACGTTGAGAAAATCTTCGAAAACTTCGTTTTTGGGAGCAATTGCTCTGCTCGAATTCACTTTTTCTCACTACAATGTGAGCGTGAGTGCGAGAACGACATTGTGAAAGGAAAATGTCCAGTGGTTTTCGGAGCAAATCAATATATTAGAACGATATGATCCACTTTCCGGACAATTTTCGAGAAAATCTTTGAAAATCTCGCTTTTGAAAGCAATTGCTCTGCTCGAATTCACTTTTTCTCACCACATTGTGAGCGTGAGTGCGAGAATGGCATCGTGGAAGGAAATTGTACAGTGATTCATAAAGCAAACCACTATTTGAGAAAAAGGATCCATTTTCCGTTTGATTTTTTGAGAAGATCTTCGAAAATCTCGCCTTGAGCGGTTGTGGCAAAACATATGCTGACAAACCGAAAATTTATGTGGGAAAATTATAGATTTGAAACAGCATTAATCAATGGGTTTGCCCCAACCTGCTTGCTAGCGACCCGTAGGGTTCGCTAGTCCAATATATTAGGTTGTCCCAAAAGTAAATTCCTTTTTCAAATAATTTAAGCTGTTTTCGTTTCCCTAGTAAACTTAGGGTATCATTCGATAGAGCCAATCAAGCTCTACAAATTGACCACCAAGGATTTGCCCAAGCCGCATTCCATGGAAAGTTTGAAGCCAAAATCGGAAAAGATTTTGTCACCTGAAAATTGGATTTTTGCGATAAAGAATCCTGCAGACCTCCAACTTGGTCATTATACAATAGGCGTATAGTAGTAGTCAAATATGGCTTTTCTGAATTTTTTTCCGAGCATAGAAAGCGAAAAACAAAAAATATCCAAAATGGCAAACATCTTCGAATTCAGCGCATCTGCGAGCGGTGATAGACATTTGGCATCTTGCCCCAATAAATACTATGGCTGTCAAATTTTTGATCATTCGTAACTCATACATTCGAAGATTCGATAATAATTGAAAAAAGGAATTAATGACTATCGAAAATTCGACTATCGAATAATGATCAGAAACTGAAAATTTCGTATCTTACAAGGGAACGATCCCAACTGAAGGTGGCGAGTTGTGAACCGCATATCTTTAGATGCGTCTTGATGAGCTGATTCCAAATCTACCTTCCTTATCTGCTATGCTGTTATCTGCAAAAAGTTATGAGCGGTTGAAAATATGAAGTTATCGGGGTTTCAATGCATAATATGCTTTAAAATCCAACTTGGAAGTGCACGACTAGCAATGATATTGAGTGTACTGATTCCAGGGAATGCTCAGATTCTAAAGAAACACAGATAAATGTTTTTGAACAACTAAATTTCGAGGTACGGTGCTGTATATTTGCCAAATTTGGACTTTTCATTGCTAATAGCTTTTACCAATAAAGTTTAGGTGCTTTTTAGCTGTTCAAAAACACTTATCTGTGTTTCTTTTGAATCTGAGCATTCCTTGAAATCAGTACATTCAATATCATGCTAGTCGTGCACTTGCAAGTTGGATTTTGAAGCATATTATGCATTAAAATCCCAATGACTCCACATTTTTAACCTTTCATAACTTTTTCCAGTTAACGGCATCGCAGAAGGAAGGTAGATTTGGAATCAGCTCATCAAGACGCATCTAACGGTATGCGGTTCATTCCAATTCGCCATCTTAAGTTGGGATCGTTCCCTTGTTAGAGTTTCGGATAATCGAAAATGAACATTTTCGAATATTTGTCCTTTGAACTTTTTCGAAAACTCACATTTTCGAGCGTTAGAACTTTCGAATCATTCGCATGCGAATGTTTTATCCAATTATCAAATAATAATTCGTTGGTCGAAAGTAGATTGGCATTTGCCCCCCCCCCCCCCTAGTTTGAAAAGTTGGATACGATTTCTTCACAATGTTCTTCGTAAGATTTCATACTTTGTTCTCACTCCCCCACACGTATATACATATCATGTTCGGAGTCAGGTAGTAGTACGTTCAAATGATCATTTTTCCTTTTACCAATGAAATTTTTACAGAAAAAGTTTGCCGCAACCATATTTTTTCCATTTGCAATACACTGGCCTTGTCCGATTATACACCAAATTCGGAGTCATATCGTTATGTGTGCCTTGTAATTGAGACAGTTCATTACCACTTGATGGAAAGAATGGTCTTGGGAACGAGGGGCCGTCAAATCGTGTTTTTGCACGTCAGTCGCGTAGCAACTTGTTGCGGGGGCGTATTAGTGATGAACTCATTTTCACGATATCCTCTTTGCTTTTTTCCTTAAAGAACTTTCAACTTGACGTTTTTCACCCTCATACTACCGGGTCCTGGCTATGTATGCTTTGAAAACAGGGCTATTATCAGTTCAGCAGGAAAACCTAATTCAGCTAATTGCGGGGAAGCATAGTACGAGACTGGTTCGCAAATTTTGGCTTTTCGTGTCAGTCAACGACATTCGGCTAACAGTTCATTCCATATAAATGATTTTTCCCATAGCTCTGATAACACGCTATTTGCTGCTTGGTTCCCAAAAATGTATGGGCTGCGCTTTCAGTAAGCTTTACATCTGAAGAGCTCCATGCATTTTTTCCGAAGGAGTCACAAGTGTGCGAAAAGGACAAAAATGCAAATGAAGTGCGACTCAGTCTTTTACACTAAGAAAGGTTCCATTTTCTAAGTTGAAAAAATATAGGAGCCAGAACAAAGCGTTCTTAACAGATAGGGCGAAGACTCAAGCTATTTCTCGGTAAAAAAGATAACATATCTCCACACATATATGAAACATAGTATTGGTAAAGGTGCTGGTTAGTAGGTTCGTCGTAAAATTTTTTGTGTGGACCGATCAGCGCCAAACTTGGCACACATATGTTTTCGAGGTCCATGCCAAAAGCTACTCTTCACGGCAATTCAGTAGGCCCTTTTATCAGTCTATTGATTTGTTGTTACATCTATGAGAATGAGCTTCTTATAAGGCTTGTTTAGTCGAAGTGGTCTCTTTAAATGAAATGTATACCGTACTAAAGAGCATAAAACGCTGATTCTAAAATTGCCTTTCTTATCTGCAGAACATGTATGGACGAAGAATTATGAGCGTTTTTTGAGCCGAAAATTGAATGTGCATTTTGGATAAAATGAGTTGCTAAAATCTTACTAGCCCTCAAACTATGCAACCAAATGTGATAAATTTTTTATTTTAGAGTATTTTTGAACAAAGTGCTCTGATGATTATCACTGCTCCATTGGAGAGCTAAAAAAGTATTACGACTATTTTTGTCCTACAGCACATTCACTTTTTTGCTCCAATGAGCGCTCATAACTCCTCGTCCATATATGTTCTGCAGATAGGGAAGGGAGATTTGAAATCAGCATTTTATGCCCTTCAGTATGGTATACATCCCATTTCAAAAGGCCACTTCGACCAAACATGCAGTCCTTGTTAGTCTTAATCGTTTATTAGGGTGTTTCATAATTTTTTACCATTACCCCAAACATCAGCATTTCTCGAGAATTGGAGCACCCACGAAAGATCCAAATACACGATCGTACTTCTGTATATATAAGCTATATGATCACATGCATGGTAGGATCTCAAATCGTATAGAGGCGGAGAGTTTGCCATTTTGCCATTCATTTTTTCTTTACTTCTAGACATGGAAAAAAATCGAGAAGTGTACAGTTGAATACGCGATGTGTCAAGCATATGCTAGCATGAATGGGAAATCGGATATTTTGGGTCGGAGATACGATTTTTGAAAGAAAAGTTCGTTTTTAACTATTATCAGATCTCAGCTCAAAACTTCACGTATGATATGATCTGGGCAGACTTTTGATAGAAATCTTGTAGGGCTTGCTTTGCCCTGTCGAATGATTACTCAAGCCACATCAGATGAAGGAACGATACAAAAAGACGGCGGTTGCAGAAAAAACGGTAAAAAATTATGAGACACCCTACTATTTCCCCATAATCATATAAAAGGAATAGTAAAGATTTCAACTCTAAGGTTAGGAGAATGCGATGATTCGAGCCCCGTCTTCTAAATCACGCGGATAAACGCTTTCTTTTTACAAAATGCAGCGCACGGCACGAACAATTTGAGAGAAGAGGAATTTCCGGAGCGTCTTGAGTTAGCGGTAGGAGTTTCTCTCAAGTAGAGGAGGGAGAAGAGCGGAACGGTTTCAAGGTTGGGAGATGGAGAGGTTTTGAAGCAGTGCTCCAATACAAAGAAAATTAGCGTTATATGTCCGCAGTCCTCCAACTGAGCTATAGAATAAGCACGAGAAGACTTTCAAACAAAAAAAACATTTTACGCTATAGTACATGTTTTGTCAGCTAGCTAATTTAGACTTTTTTGTGAAGCCGAGACGGGCTGGCAGTATCATGGTGATTAATTAGAACTATTCGATTAGTGTTTAAGGAATCTTCCCCTTTTTCCTCCTCCGATAATACTCAATTCCGGTATCTGTAAAAGTAAAAGTTTGCAAACATATCTGGAGCGTGAGAGACCGCTCTCTCTATCCTAAGGAGTAGCAGCGAGTTTCTTATCATTTTATATTACTATTTGATTATTTTGCAACGCGATGCAATTTTCATGCGCTCTGACTCACCGGATTCTCATAGAGTTCCAGGTCTGTGATGATGGTAAATAACAAACTCGGTAGTGCTAAAAATAGTGGCAATGTACAACAGATAAAGAATATTCTGATAACGTGATGGTCCCAGTAATAACGATTTGGACACTGAAATGTAAGTTTACAGTGTTGTGGTTTGATAGTAGCTAAGTTTCTATGTTATCCTCACCATCTTATTCGAATCATATTCATGCTTCTCGTCGTTTAGCCCAGACTTTGACTTGCGTTCGCGTTGTAGTTTACGCCATATGCAAACGTACAGTATGAAAGCAAGCAAAGCTGAACTCCTTGAACTGAGCAGTGTGACGAAATAAAAAGAAAAGACTTTGATCGCAGGATTGTCAAAGTCAAATTTTTTGTTAAGAGAGGGCAAGAGGGCCATTTTACAATTCTTCCAAGAAGACTCCTCATTATCTTGCCAAAAATTTACCATTGAATAGAGAGAAGTACACTATTGGTCCATGGTGCACGTCGAATGGTCGTACAAACGTCATCGGTGTGCGTTAACTCTTGCGAGATGAATCTGTTGTAAACGGCTAATGCTATGCAAATCAAGGGGAATATACTGTAGAATGCGAACATTCTGAAATTGCTGAGTTCATTAATGGAGGATTCATAAGAATGGTTGAGACTTACGAGATCAGAGACATCTCAAAATTGAAAAATGCTAGTGCAAAACGATCAGAAGCGTCTACAAGAGTCTGCGTAGCGACGGGATTGTAGACGAAGTTTCTGATTACAGAACATGTTTGAACAGTGACCTAAATCAACCTTGATAAGGTATAAAGTGCCAAACTCAAATCATATCTGTTGAGACTCACCGGTCTTTTCGAAATCACCAAATAGGCCACATCAATGGCAACATCGTACAGTGAAGCGATCAGGAAAAAGGTGCAGCTGATACCGAAAAGCCACTGAACCCGGCTACGCATATGCTTTGTTGACATTATGCTAATCATGAAGACAGCAATGAATATAGAAGTGAGCAAATGTATGGGTAGAGTGACAACCACTGTAGGAAGTTCGTGAGTCTCTACTACGTCAGTCATTGATGGAGGAGCTGCTGTGGGTGTATGGTTCATTTTGCGAATTGGTGGTGTATATGATTCGTATCTGAAAAGAAATTGCAGTAGTTGCTCAGTGAGTTCTCGAAACAATTAGGCAGGATTTTCGGAGGAAGAGATAAAGGAAATAATACAAAGCACAGCAATTCAGATATCGTTAGTCTAGATGAAGTTCCTTCCGATATCGACAATCTGTTTTCTTTCAAATAATGTTGAAGAATTTTCTCCCGAATTCCCGTTCATTTACGAGCACTAATATGAAGGCACATTTCCCGGGCATAACTGACCAGCGAACGGGTGGAAAGAGGTGGAGGGAGGTGGGGGAGGAAGGGGGGTAATGAGGTAGGGGCATGCCCACTCTGGGATAGTAATGCCCCGACCTGGCGGTAATTCACGACGGTAGGTAGCCGGCACCTTGACGCGAAGTCGGCAAAAAAAACCTAAGATTTCACTTTAGGCCGTCTCAACCGTTTTACAAGAAAATGCCTGAAGGGTGAAAATGCCGGGCGATTTTTGAACAAACCTACATCAAATGTTGAGATTTCAGGAACTGCCTCATAGAATAATACACAGAAAAGGGCAAGAGGTGCTGCTGGCAACTTTGCGAGCTAACTGCCAGCAACCTGCTGGCAATCTGCCTGCAGCTCGTCGAAAATTACGAGATGGGAGCTGCCGGCGAGTCAGAAATAGAAATAGCGTGCTTTTTTGAGAGAGAAAAGTGGCAGCATCTCGACATGCCCCTACCACGTTGAGATGCTATAGCACTTTGCTGGCGGCGTCTGTGAGTTAGGGTACTATGGCATATCACACAAGTTACGTCTCAGACAATACCAGATTTCCTACTTTTTTTCATAGTCATTTCAAGCATTATTCGAGTTTCCTTCGGTCAAAATATATGATTTGTATGGAAGATAAATTGTTTTCATCGTGAGATATAGTGAGCATCGTCCCTGTTCCTCCAGTGTTCCCGTTCAGAACGATTGCCATTTGTCCATGTCGATCATCTGTTTAGGGTCAAAGTCTACACACACCGTATTGATCACACACTCTTACGGGCGCCGCGCCTGTGCCATTATACCCTTGTTCATCGAGAGCAATATGTGCACGAGTGGTCGATTAAGCAACAGGCCCACGCTCGAAGTGGATACATGCAGGCTCAAGGACGCGCGGACAAGGTTTTTCGGCGGACTGCATCCTCAAAAATCTATGGAGAAAGTGCCAAGGACTAAGATAACATGAAACCATCAAAACCTATGACCATCCGTGAGCTAACGCCGGAATTGACATCTTTCCGCGATGTGTGCCAACTTGTCGGCATCTATGATGCTATCATGTGGGGTAGATTACTACCGGCCCAGATGTCTTCAAATGGCAATTTCAAGCGGCATATGAGAACGAAGAATTCAAAACAATCAGACGTAATTGCTTTTGAAGGAAAGCAAAAAACAACATTCGAAAGAAATGCTGTTCAGAAGCAAAAATGAGTAAAGGTCAGCGTAAAAGTATGAGTCTAGTTAGCGATGTTCAGGGTTTTGGAATCTCTACGTAAGCTAGGTTTTCTGTGAAACTCGAATTTTTGCAAGAGATCATTTTAGGTAAGAGGAGATCGAGCCACTGGCGGAGCAGCATACAAGAAAATTAAAGAGTGCGGAAAAGTGCAAAAAATTCACGAAAGTAAATCATCGATCTCGAAATCATGTTTAGGTCGTTCCTTGAATCGGGGCCACACGTTTCTTGTGGTCAATATTTAAGTTATTAAGTTAAGTTATAGTTATAGTTATTAAGTTTTAAGTTTTAATAATATTTAAGTTTTTTGTACCATTCGCTATTTTTGGTTTGAGAGCGCTGAGGATTTGTTCATCTGGCAAGAAGTGTTCTTTTCCACATTAGAGCTCATCAGTAGTTCGAATTCTTGTTCAATGAAAGGTTCCCGCTCAAAAATTGTTTGCTGTTATAATGGGGTGAAATGTTCAAAGACTATGTTCAGTTGTGGAAGGAACCCAACAGAGTAGGAATCATAGGACAAAATTGTCCCTCAAAATGCATGCCCATATGTGCATTCGAGAAGTCTATATCAAGCGTGTCTTGTAATCATCTAGCCTTTGCATTCTCCATTTGAAGCTGAAACTTTAGAAGTCTTCTGTGAAAAATTGGCAAAAGGGGTTTTTTTTTATTCTGAAAGAGTCCATTAGCAGTTTCGCTATCAATTCAAGATGAAATGCGAAACTGTTCAAACATAGCCTCCAGAAAAAATATAGAAGTGAAACTAGTGACTGCTCAAGCAAATTACAAATGCTTTGATCAGAAAAATATCAGGTTGATTTATAATGCACGTTTTCTTTACTTCAAGTTTGAACCAAGATATTTTTTTTTCTAAAAAAAAGTTTTTGGACGTAAAAACTAGTGTAACCACCAAATCTTGACTATACAACAGATACAGATACCCTAGCCTGAAGATTGCCAAGAATTTTTTTCGGAAGCCTCTACTTTGAAAGAGCACAACTTACTTTGAAATGAAGTAGAATAAAGTACACTTTGCTCGTAATGTAACCAAAAGTCTGCTGAGCAGTGATGCAAGCTTGGATTTTGCAGAATTTTTTTGAGAGAAAATATTGCGAAAAAGTCGAAAGTAAACATTTCTTTTCTGGCATCTCGGAGGGTTCAATAATCGGTCTTTTGAAATTATTTCATTTTTCTCCGTTGGAAAGTGAGAAAACCCTAGCGTTTTCTAGCATTAATTGAGCTAGCTACACTTGCTGGATAGTGCAAAAGTTCTGCAACCGCCTTTTGCTTTTGAGTTTCATACGGTAAGGAAGGGCCGCGGCGATTACTCAAGTTTACTCGGCTCAGACCTCTTAGAAAATTTTGTTCAAAAAGCATTTTGTAGCACCTCCTATTCTTTATGCATAATCTTTGAAATTAATCCAGCTATTCCTGGGAGGGAAAAAAGAGTAAAAAGCAAAAATTTTGGGATTTATCTTCTTTATTTGAAGGCGTGAAACTGTGAAATAAAGGAAGATGTTCGAAAGCGGGGCATACCTAAGAAACTAAAAGAAACGCTCTTTTAGATAGTATAAAAAGTTTGTGCATTAATACATACACATCATCCATAAAACGTGTTGATTATAAATCAACCTAATATGTTAGGTAGGTGCAGAAGTAGAAGTTGCAAAACTAAAGTAGTTCTTTTTGTTTGCTTCTAACTCTCGATCTTTTTCATGATTCATGGAAAAGGTGCTGTAGCAAAGAGCAAATTTCCCCTATTGAACAAAAATGCTTCCAAAATTTTTTGCGACCCTGCTTGAAAAATGCCAATTCTGAGTAACTTCGTTCAATTGCATCCATCTCTCAAACTTTCTCATGCCAGTTCATGGCAAAGGTACTGCTGTAAAGAGAATGGTTTCCTTTCAAATAAACAGAAATCAGAAGAAATCCACCCAGTAGAAAGAAAGTTATGATTTTTTTGAGAAACGGGCGAACAAACTTTTGCATTCACCAAATATAATATGAAGTATCTCAGAAGCGTGATTAGGTCGCTAGGGAGATATCTTTGGTGGTAAATAAATGCAAAGCGATAATGAATGTGAAATTGGGCTCCGCCTAGAGATCAAAAAACATATGTGATGCAAATATGAAAACATTTATAAATACATTCAATTAGCAGACAAAAGTGTTGATGGTGTAAGATTTGTTGATACCTGTTTGAGTGGGTAAACAAGTATTTATAAGTTTGATTGTCACAAACTATAACGTAATTAATGTTGCTAAGGGTGGTTGATATAGAAAAATAAATGGAAAATCAATTCCGATTGTCATGGCAAAAGCATTGAGCTGATCGCTGTAGGTTCGCAGGAGAGGTAATGCTGAGCATTTTTGCGTCCCGTCTTCCATAGTAACGATTTTTCTGCAACAACAACTCTGCAGATTAGTCTTCGGCTTCTAGCCGTAAACAACAGCTATCGACTAAAGGAAATGTGCTGCGTTCTGATAGACTCAAATATATGCCATTTTCTTAGGATGGCATGCTATGGAGATAAAAGAGCAAGCTTTTGCAAATTGCAACCATTACCCACAATTAGATCTGGGTAAGTGGCAAGATCTCCTTTTCTTTCTTGGTTAAATGCGGTGATAAGCACAAATAGGACGAACAGAAATTGAGGTAATGTTGTAAATCAGAACAAGCTTTCGTAGTGTGGTAGTTTATTGCAGCAGAACCATGAATTTGCCAAAATTTGCTGTCGGTTAGAATGCTCTGTGCTCTAGCATATCAATCTACTTTGTCAGCAACATTCCATTCGAACATTTTCATCATTACGAAATCATACATGGTAAAAATCCACGTCAGTCGTGTGCATATTAATCACTTGTCCGGGAATCCTTGGTTACATAGTTTCTTCTTTTTTCCTCAAACAATTTTCAACTTTACATTTCCATCACCATTCGGATCTTGTCTACACCACTCGATGAGGGAAGAAGCTCAAGTTATGTCTTTTATCTTCTATCAATAAATATGCTGGAATTGCCAACGGAATATCATCATTGTTAAATGTTGAAATAACCAGTTATAGATAGTTACGTTTTGCGCTGATGCTATTAGTCAACAATTCTTGTTTGGCAGAAGTTGATCATGGATCAGTCTGTCTGATTTGAAACAGCAGAACGGAATGTTCATCAAAGTTCTGATCAAAAATCGCTAAATTATGTAGTTGCGAAATTTTGCTACTAAGCATTAGAGTAGTACGTTTAAGAAAAAACAAGGTCATACGCAAAATTTTTCATGTTAATAGGAGTAGTATCTTTTCTTGTCTTGTGTGCTGACTGACCACTCTTATGATAGTCTTAGTTGTGGTGGCTGATTGGTCTTATGGAAAGCCGGTAGTTGGAGGTTGGTGGCTCCTATTGTGTCTATATATACAGGACACATAAGCTTATAACAGCTTTATTGAGACATCGACGTTGCTCATTTGGACGATGGTAGAATGCCGCTCCTCATAGGCGGAGCAAAGCAAGGTAATGCGTATCGATACAAAGATATGAATTTGTAGCGAGTGGGTGACCTCAAGGCTACAAAGGAGTTCAAATAAGGAGACTTTGATAAGACTGGAAGAGGTGCCGATATATCGGCACCTCTTCCAGTCTTATCAAAGAATCTTGCGCTCCTGGAATAAGGTCGTATATGAACCTAAGACATGAATTAAAATCGTAGGAAGATAGATAGGTAATTACTCGAACGTCTGAATTTGGAGCTTTTACTTCAACCTTACCCTGTAGGGTAAGTTTTACCTCAGAAAGCGATTAACCTGTGTTCATGAAGCAAAGGGTACAGGGCTTTGAGTGTATTTAGTTACGCTACGATAGTTTGATCATTTATAGCAATATTAAACGAGTATATCCGTGAACAAAAATTTGATCGAGGGAGGCTCCATGTTACAAATATTTTGAGTTGTTGAGCTTGATGTTCGCTATGACAAAGTTAATTCTAGATGTACTTTTCAGAACTAAAACTTTCACCTTTACAACTCGACATCAAACGAAAAGAGACCATGGAAATTTGAGTTAATGGTAATTTCAAATATGTGTTTGTTGTCAAAACAGTATTGCTAGGACTGAGTGGTCCATCAAAAGATCACTTCATGTTCGTAGAGAGTGTCAAGGTAAACCTTGCTCTATGCTAGGGTTCAATTTACCCGATGAATCACGTCCACGAATACGGCTTGATCGATTTCTGGGGTAAGGTTTACCCTCAAAGGTAGAATCTACCCACAGAGTTTTTGTGGGGTAAACCCTGCCCTCAACGATTCGTTGATGAATACGGCCAACAAACTCTGAGAGCCTATTCTTGGGGACAAGTCGCTGAGGATCCCGATTCAGGTTGGCCTATTCTTGGGGACAAGTCGCTGAGGATCCCGATTCAGGTTGGTTCAAAGGCAGTGTCCAGGCAAATCTGGGCACATGGGTTTTTTGCCTGGGAACTGATGAGGATTTCCAGTTAAAGCACTGCCGAAACCGCAGCACAAATGATTCCTTCACGGATGAGAAATCCATTCCCAATCACTTCGCGCCTGCGCCGTAACCGTAACACTTAGGTCCCAGCACGAACGTAGTGTTAAAGTGAGCGAAGTCGTCTTCAGGTTACGCTCACGGCGCAGGCGCGGTCTTTTTGGGGACGGTTTTTTAGCCGCGAAAGAACCATTTGCGCTGCCGTTTGGGCAGTGCTTAAGTTAGAACCCCCTCTTCGATTTCCAGGTGAAAAACCCATGCTCCAGCTTTGCCTGGACACAGCCTTCAAAGAAGGCTTGCGTGCGACAAAATTCGTTGTTAGTTAAACCTATACACTTTGAAGGCAGCGGCTCGGCAAATCCTCGACTTGAGGATTTTTCGCTTACCTGAGGTTATCCCATGCACAGATATCAAACATCCACTATGTAAAGCGCGAAAATAATGAAAAAACAGCATTTCTCGAGGCCCGTCTTTTGAATTTGGGCGAGTGAAAAACAGCTCCTGCCATGGTTAGAGGCGCAGATTCGCCACGGGACCCTTGTGGCTACAACATTGCGGCATGCCGCCCCTTACGATGGAGGGAATTCGCGAGCTCAACCGAGCGCATGTAAGGAAAGCTTGCGCGCACGGGTTTGAGGCAATTTTTTCGGCCGGGTGAGGGTACTGAGCTTGTTTTGTTTTCATGTTTGGGAGGTAAGCAATCTATCACATCAAGATCTTGATGTTTACTTCTGCCGAACCACTGCCTGAGCAGCGTTGTACGTCTAAAGAGTTGTAAGAAAGTTTCTCAATAATTTCCAAATCTTCTCATGAAACACAAGCATTTTCGTGTGAAGGTTGTTTCAGAAAAATAGATGGAAATTTAGAGATATGACTTAAACCAGGAAACTTGAAAAAATCATATAAAGCAGAGGTTAGCAGATCACCAAATTTGAAACCTTAACTTGTCGCATAGTTTCCTCATCAGGATTGCCGGTTAAATTGAGTGGCAACAAGAATAAAGTTCTTTTCCAATTAGAAAAGCGCTGTTTAGCTGTGAAGTAGTTGGGAGACCGAAAGAAGGAAAACTTGTCAACAACTGAATTGAACATGTTGAACACGTCTGAAAAGATATCTTGCACATCGACGCCAATGATTTTTGATGCGTCCTTTGAATTTTCACCCCTGCATAGTCGTTTCGTATCCTGTAACGTTGTCTGGATTCTTCCGCTCATTATTTTGAGCGAGTATCGTCCAAGCTGGAGAGAATTCGTTGTAAAAGCACTGAAAGAGAACAAGGAAAGAAAAACGCACTTTTTAGAAATTTTCAAAAAAAAAACCGGCATAAGCAAAGAAGTAAGCGACGTTGTTACATCATAGACAGAAACAAAACTCATCGAATACACAAAAAACCAAGTGAAAAGAGTTGAATTGAAGAAAAAAGAAAAGGTTTTCGAAAAGGTCGTTTTTTCCAGATTTATCGTTTGAATCATAAAAAGAAGTCTTGCGACGTTGTCAGCGTGAATAGAGATTAAGAGCTTTATTATGGTATATAGATTGTCGTTATTGGGCTCCGAACAACGAAGAAAAAGGTACCAGAGCCAAATTCCCCGCGCCCCGCATTTGAGGTAGCGAGGTAGCGCGCAACGCGCGGAGACGCAGACGAGCAGCGGCCAGACAGGCCAGAGCCGGCGGGGCATTTGGCTCTGGTCATTGATCTCCGCGGTATCATAACGAAACCCTATAACGTAATACATCGCTGTGATCCTCAAGAGACGGCCAGGAGCACTGATAACGTTGCGAGTCTTGAAAATCACTCCGTAACGAGATAGACCAGCATTTATGTGGCAACCCTCTGTGCAAGATTTGAGCACAGTTTCTCGTTTTGATTGAACTCCAGCGGCTTTCATGAACTTCCAACGCTCAGTTGCGGTCTAGAGAAAGGTTAATTAAGAAATTTTGTCTTAGTTTCTATTTGATTGAGTAAAACCAAAACAGCAAAAAGGATTTTCTTTCCATAAAAAACGCAATCCTTCGATTTTTTGAGCTTCTTTTGGATTCACTACTATATTTACCTCATTCACATTCATCCCTATATGGTTATGTCTTAGTTATGTCATAATATCCAGGGCTTCGCCCCGGATGACTTCTGTACTTCTCTCCAGGTGAAGGTTGTGTTCCATCATGACGCTCAAAGTGAAGGTTACCAGAGTACATGGCTCTATGTATCGAAGGTATGGATATGCGTGAGGTCCGCACCGGAAGTGACTGGTCGCGGCAGACAATTGACTCATCCTACGGACATACTTATATGAAAACCAGTGCTTCCCCTCTGCATCGCAGAGGTTTGCACTGGCCATCATGAAAAGTAGAGGTAAGCTTACATAATGATATTGGCCTTCATCATTCTTTGATGGAGGAGACCGCAAAGTAATTTCAAAAATGAACCTTACTTGCTTTGCAACTCTCACATGCATTTAAGCAATGTAAATCATTCCTCACTGTAATTTCGTGACAGACAGACCTACAGACCAACAAATCAGCGGCTAATTATAAGTAATGATAAGGAATTTTGCAGTGACTGACAGACAAGTTTTTGTTACTTGAATCAGGGATTTTTGCAAGTAGTCAGAACGCTTTCATCGCTTTCTTAGTCGAGGTCTCCTCGTAAGAAAAGGATCTCACATTTTAAGATTCTACTCTTTTCGCATCCGCTTCTGTGCCTCTCCATACAGAAATAAGCAAATATGGAAATGAAAACCACCTACCATACGTTACACAGTTTTGAAAACACAAATGTAGTGAAATTGGTGTTGGAAGTATAATACCGCTCGTAATTTGTGAAAAAAAAATCACCGCACTCCGCGCACTCCGCCGGAGTTCGCCGAACTTCGCGTTGCATCGCCATATCTTGCTTCAAAGAAGGCCAATTCTGAGAACAAAGGTACTTAACCCGTCTCGACAAGATGCATATTTTGATGTGCCTGTTTGGGTACGACAGCCGGTCAATTTTTACGATCCTTGCAAGATTCTTGCTCACGGTAGGTTAATTACAGTGTTCAATCATTGCACAACGATTAACCTACCGTAAGCAAAAACTTGGAAGGACCGTTGAAATTTGACCAGCTGTTGTGCCGAAACAGGCACTTCCATATATCAGAAGATGCACGGCATTGTATATTACTTGCTCTTATGGACAGGAATCAATAATTGAAATTATTCTGATTACACAAAAGTCTTTACCTTATTTGGAACTGGATGCCTTGCATGTAACATGTTGTTTGTGTTCATTTTTATTATAAGTTGTTGTTATGGTAGCTAACGCACGATGAATTGTTTTCGTTTCACTTCTATAATAGGAAGTTCTGAGGTGTACAGTTTGAGCAAGAAGTTATTGCTTGGATTATGCGAGAAAATAATTAGATGGATGCAGCAAGAAGATAATCTTCTGTATAAATCTTTTTGTCAACATGGTGATTGGACTGAATAATTGAACGCGAGCAATTTGCGACAAGAAAATATGTAGTTCATGAATCTTGATTTTTCATCTGCTGAAAGAGTAGAGCCAATGGTTCAGTGCTGCGGGTTTCACTTGCATGTCGTAGTGAATTTTTCTGGATCTCAGCACCGTGTATTAGTCGTAACTACATTGACTATAAGCAACAGAGCAATGGAAAATACGTTTAGGAAGGGAAATTGACCACTCTCAAAAACTCTAAAGGCTCACGTTTGGAATCCCATTAGTTGTACGAGGTTAAGTGAACTGTTTCCGAAAAATTTCCGAAAAGCGTCAGTCCACGGACTCATTGGTGAAGTGAACTTTCCCCCGCCCCCTCACTTTAAAAACACCAAACCACATATAGTGTGATCCTACAGAAATTCTAATCGTCTTAGAAGTGTGCTACTCTACATTCGGAACTGTGAAAACAAGCTATTGTTCCAAAAAATTTCAAATAAAGTGAAAAATTGTATAATAGGGTTTCCATGGACGCTGAGTCAATACTCAACTATGTACAAAATTGCGAAGCTTTTTAACTGATGTAACCGCACTTTTTGCGAACACTGAAAAAACGGCAGCTACTGCTTACCTCGCATAACTTTTTAATGAAGCATTATGATAAATTGCGAACTTCACACTTAGAATCGGTCACTCTAATTAACCCTCTAATTAACCCAGCGCGAAAGTTTTCAGGCTGTTTTATTTGGTTTTTGAGACAAAATATGGCTTTTCATGGCTCAAAGCCCTCTTCGAAGTCCCTACCGTATCCTACAGGAATGAAGACCAATCGCGGTTCGTTCCATATTTTAAATCTATGTTGAGTTATTAACAAACAGTAGGCACATTTTTTTGGGATACCCTGTATATGACACCACCCTTCCTCTGAACTTTTCGAAGACTGCTCTAACTTTTGAACACAAAAAGGTTTCGCTGATCAGCTCGTGTCACACGTAAACCAGTGGGATGCAGGTGGTACCGTAACCTATATCCACCTTTACAGTTGACTTAATTTGATCAGTGGCTTTGTGTTATTGCACTACTTTCGAAATCTGCACCAGCAAACTGGTAGGTAAAGTCACATGCTAAACCAGCCTAGAAGTAGCCATCACATCAAGCAAATAGTCAAATGAGGGCTCGAATCGAGCTTACTGACATCCAAAAGCCAATGCCATGACCGTACGGCAAATAAGGGTGTCTTTGTTCGTATTTGGCACAATGAGACACATTTCTGTATTAAATCATTATGTCAAAACACATGTGCAAATGCAACACTTCATAGCTCTATATTTGAGAAGAGCACAATAGTCGTTTAGTTCCTTCAAATGCACAATCCCTGGCAATTCTGTTGGTCACAGTCGAAAGGAGCAGTACAGGAGTAACCATTTGGACATGCATTACAAGCGCGTCCGACACTGTATACATTTTCATTTTCCTTGTTACCCCTAAAATTCTGCAGGTACGATTGGCCAATAAAAAAAGAATAGTGGACATACTTTGGAAAGTAGCGACAAACAACCACATATTCTTTGTCTTTTGCTGTCGTGCTAGGGCAGATGCCTATGGCACATCCTACTTTGGTTGTCTTCGCCCATGCCATCTAAAACTGTGGATTTTTATTTGTTATACAACAAGCATGCTAAGCAATGGGTTTTATCTCCATTCCACAATAGTAAAGCTGTTATTGTTCCTTACCTGGGCAAATGTCTTAATTTCGGCGTGTTTTTGTGGGAAGAATGTCGTATCTTTTCCAATGCATCTATCTTCAGCTACCTGACGCACAACCTTCCACCAATTAGTAAGAGCCTCAAAAGGCTGCTAGGATTCGGTGGTTTTGCCCAAACAAGATTAGTATGTTACCTCTCTTATTCCACGTTTATAGTCGCCTACTGTAACAGGCACACGCGCATAGAGCTCCCCTATTCTCGAATCTCTCTGCTTTTCTTTCGATCCCTCATGCGGGCATGTACGAACATATTCTGTCGCATTTCTTTCCAAGCAGCAGTCCCATTCCTAAAAGGGCTTGCGCCATTTTACCAATAAGTGCCAAAAACTTACCAATTTTATCATGTTTGAAGCCGCTGGGAGATAGCCTTGGCGTTTACTAACTTTTCCTAATGCGAGCTGGCTTCTGAAATTACTTCTTACGGCAGATAAGTTGTGAAGACTTTTAAAGACTCAGTGAACTCACCTGCGGTAGTTGTGCATGTCCGTAAAGTTTCTTCTCAACTCATCGTTCATTTCTGTATTGTAACCACACATTTTGTCTAAATTTTTACGTTCATTCTCATTCTCCGTGTAAGTTGGACATTTTGAGAATGACAACGCAGAGAAAATATTGAGATTGAAGAACACATTTAGCACAGTAGAGTACTAGAGTAAATCTTAGGTAATCAGTTCTCTTTCTGACGCCTCTCTTCGTTTCTAATTTCCACCGAAATATGCTTCCGAACAGTAGTGAGAGAGAGTACAAAATTGATCAAATTTCCATTCATGAGGTATGTGCATGACTTTCGAAGACGTCTTCTACTTATTTGAAAAAAAGATAGCATAATGGATTTTTCCGTTGATGGGTGGAGCTCGAGACTCGAGAAGCAGTTGTTTATAAAGAGCATTTTAAACCATTAAGACTATGGAACTCTTGTAATGTGTAGTTAATACGTTTGGAAATTTGCTATTATGCCCACTTATAATTAATGCGTTTTGAAAAAGTTCAAATAGCTCCAACAGCTAAGCTTACCAGAATCATCACTTTTGGGGAATATGGCTGTTTCACACAATACTTCTAAGGCCAGCGATGTGAAGGCCACCTGAAATGAACTGTTAGTTGCTAACTTAAGATGCTAGAATGAACTTACCACTATTACAAAGCATAGCGAAGGCATTTTGACACTCTTCGATACCCCGACTATGGCGCTTCCCTTTTATATTGACGAACCATCAGGAAAGTACTGTACTTTACAGAGATCATGACGTGATTGGCTGCATCCCAGTGGTTCATTTTCAATAATTCTAAGAATCAAGATGTGAATTTATGGCGAAATTAGATTTTTGTTTATGTTCTTCTAAATATAACGCCGATAGGCACATTAATTATGTCGAATGAGAACGTTATGTTGCTGGTGAACAAAAACATCAGCTTATCATCAGAAACAAAACTTTTAGTTGTCTTTCCTTTGAGCAATTATTTGGGACGTAAAGGTTACTAAGACGTCAAGAATTTTGGTAATATTTCGCCCTGTCTTCTCAGCTTTTCTCTATTCCGTTAACAATTCCCGAAAATGACTTTCGCTTAACCTTGCAATTTCACAAGCTAGACCCGCTCGAATAAACCAAAGGTTGGGTTTGGGTAAGTGGATCACACCAGTTGGTCATTTTATTTCACTAGAAGCTCATGATGGACGAAAAGATTTGCAAAAGAGTAACTATCTGAACTACAGCAAATGATGGAAAACTTTAGAGAGGAATGTGTGTACGAGAATTTTAATTACTTATTATTAGATGATAGGAATGGCAACGATGCTGACCACATAAGGTGCAATTTGAGTTTAAGACAAACAAAGGGGAGCAGCTAAAACAAGCCATATTCATGCTCTCTGAGTTACTTCCGCATCTTCCACTACTATCTTTTTTTCTGATGCAGAGTTGTTCAGAAAGATTCGAATGAAGACAATCCATCTTCTCGTTCAGATCACTACCTCTATGTACATCCGACGTTCGTGTACGTGTCTGTGTACATCTGTTTCAAAAATAATTACTCAGACTACATATTTTCACTTAAGCTTCCCTTATTTACAAGTAAAAACACTGGGTATATATGTAGGAAAAAAACTATTCACAACTTGTTATCCAGATTTTGCTCTACAAAAAGCCTCAAGCAATGAAATTCGTTCGAAGCTGTTCCATCCTCAAAACAACATTTATGATCGCTTATTGTTAGATTCGTAAGTTTGAGGGCACGTTTATGACAAGCTCAATTTCGTAAATAACTTAATGGGGTCTTTCAAGCTCCGCACCCTTTCCAGAACGCTGTCTTGAAAAAACAAAAGACACTAGTTGCACGAGTGTCTGAGGTAGGGACTTCAGCAGTAACGGAATTGTAATTTACACTGGAAAACAAAAATGGGCAAATTGCTAGGTTGTTGTTCCTTCTGTTCTGCTAGGTTGAACCGAAATTTCTATCCTATACAAAATCGCAACTTCTTACTAACACAAAATTTTTGCATGGCTGAACTTTTTTGGAAAGAGCAAATCATGCATTTTGTAGAGGCCCCTTCGACTGCTATCCACTAAGCTCTGATTGCAGAGATAAAATTGGAAGAAGAAAATCACTTTTTTCGAAATTCTGAGGCTATCTGTTGAAAGCTCCAAAACTGTGCCATAAAATCCAAACCAACCAGTAACCTAGGCTTTCGACCCCTCTTTCTTGCTGAGGGAAATTGGCGCTAATCGATTTATTTGAAAAGTTATGAGTATCGAGAAAAAACTCAAAAAATCAATTTTGGAAAACTAATTTTTTGGCATTTTTTCTCGAAATTATAGCTTTTCTAAGAAAAGCTTGATCATGCGAAACTTGTTCACTAGGAAAACGGAATCAAGAAACCTAGGATACTGGCTGCTTTGGATTTTATGGCATAGTTTTGGAATTTTGAAGGCTTGCCTTGAAATTGCGAAATTGAAATGATTTCCTTTTTCCACTTTTATCTCTCATTTAGAGCTTAGTGGATAGCAGACAAAGTGCATGATTCGCTCTTTTCAATAAAGTTTTAGTCGTGCAAAAAAAGAAGTTACGATTTTTTGAAAATGATGCGACAGAACTTTCGGTTCCAATCTAACATCTATAAAGCCATGGTGCACCCTACTCTGGCATGGTGTTCCGAAAAGAAAAATTCGCCTCGACATCTTTTATAAAAGCGCTTCGCAGGTCATTATGACGTAACTGGGTAACATAACATTTAACAATTCCGTTACTTCTAATAGGGCCACTTTAGTCAAGTAGGGCAGCGGGCAGCGATAAGCATTTGCGACGTCACCAAAGATATAAAGTAAAGGTATAAAGGGGGAAGGGGTGAATGATGGGTGGGGGGGGGGGAGGGGGAAAGTGAAGGTTAGGAATACCTATATGACCCATGTGAGATAACGATGGGTAATTCGTTTGGTTCCTTTCTAAAAAGAGGGGGGGGGGGAGCTGTAAAAGTTTGTAGGGGTTTGTTGATGGGCGTGAAGTTGGCCAATTCCTGGAAGTTTTCTTACTCACAATCAGTCAGTTTTATATTGAAAACATTCATTGCCTTGCGCAAGCAGAAGGATTTTTTGATTTTTTTTTGTATCACCCCCGAGACTCCGACTTTGCACAAAGCGATTGGCGATTTTTATGTACACCATATGGAGCTAAAACCTGTATTTTTTCAATGTATTTTTCTGGTCCCCACCCCGCGATAACGATATCCTCTTTTCACCGCCAAAACGATATCAGCTTGCTCCCACCTGCCGAGCCGTGTTTATCAATACGATATCCTCTTACCAGAGCAAACCAAAGAAGTAGTGCAGCCACAAAAATGACTGGTCTAATAAGGATAACTGCAGCATGTGCAATAAGATCCGTTACGCTTTAGCCCTAAGGCATATCTCACGCAATTCCAGTCGCTGCGCGATTTGGCACAGGAATGGCTGTTCATAAGTGGTCGTCAAAATGCTTTTTCAAGGCAGGACTTGATCAGTTTGCAACAAGTTACAGAAGCTACGCGTCCATGTGTTGAAGGAACGTGCACGATAAATATGGAGATAACTGGCAAAGTGCCAGGTCGCGTGAACGTCGCGATTTAGCCGAATCGCGCGAGGTATGCCTTAGGCCTTAGACCAACTATTTGTTCGAAAAGGAAAATACGCGATGGCTTATGTGAGCACTTTGTGCTTAAGGCTATAAATAATTTGTCTAGCATTTTATCCAATGTTAATAAATGAAATGCACAACAGACAGTTTATTGCACAGAGGAGAGAAGAGCATTTTCAACTTATCATTTGGTTCTTTCAAACGATGCACAATCCGTTTTCTTTGTCGCAGCTGTGAACACAGCTGCTGCAGGTGTTTCCAGGATCGTATACGAGTCTTTCAATTTCATTACCCCTGAATAAATGCATTTGTGATTGAGTAGCCAGAAAAAGCTATTGAGCATACGCTGGATTGTAGCGGTAAATGATCACATAATCCGACGAGCATTTGCCTATGGCACATCCTAAATTTCTTGTCTCTGCCCATGCCATCTGAAAAGTTAAAGACTTCTAATTCAATCGTATTCAAAACGAAGATGTTCGTGTTACCTGCGTAAACGTCGCTATAGGCTGGCCAACGTGTTTTGCTCGAAATATTGCTTTCATTCCAATGCCATCGTTAAAGCGTACAACTCTCCACCAATTATGGACAGCCTCAAAACATTAGTTTGGCTAATATGGACAGAAAAAACAAAACCTCAAAACTTACGTTTCTGATCCCGTCTTCATAATTTTGCACGTCTTTAACAGGCACACGATGACGAAGTTCTCCCTTTAGCTTTTCGTTAGATACATCCTTCGGACATCCGCGAACCTTATCAATCGCTTCTTTTTCCAAGTTGCAGTCCCATTTCTGAAACAATCATGGTTGCTCCCCTCTTACAATTAGTGTAAGTAAATGGACTAACCAATTTTATCATGTTCTAAGCCGGCGGGAGGAGATGTCCGCTAACTTTTGCGACTAGTCCCCGTGCGAGCTGGCCTCTGAAGGTGCTAACTTACGATAAGAACAAAAATTGAGAAAGGCGAACTGTACTGTCATAAATGGACCTTTGAGCTCACCTGCGATAGTTATGCATATTCGTATAGTTTTCTCTCAAGGTGTCGTTCATTTGCGTATTTTGGGGGCAATTGGTATTTGCTAAATTTTTTATGCTTATTTTTGAATTAAAGATAGAAGAACTGAATCATTTGAAAAGCACCAAGTATTTTCTATTTGATTTACTTCTAGTTTCATGGTTATACTGATAATTGTACCGGCCAGAAAATTAAGCTTTAGCTCTACACTACTTGAGCAAGTCCCGCATTCATTTCTTCAATGCTCTTTGTCGTTTTAAAGGCATCGCCCATCCTAAATTGAGGGTGTTGAGCTTTTGGCAGCATATGTTAGTAGGACCTCCCATCAAACCAATGCCCAAATCGCCCAAAATGTCGTTTCGGAAGCGAGAAATCGCTCCAGAATAACGAAGATGCATGAGAACCCCTGGATGGGTTCTCCGGAACAAGTATTGTCGGAGTTTTCGGGGACTCTCACTTCAAATTCGGAATCAGGGACATGAGAAGGCCCTGAAACGACAAAAACCTGGAAGTTGAGAATCTGGGTGGACGATGCCCTTAAGGTGCTAGCGAGATGGACGTTATAGAATGTTTGAGAACATTTCAAAGTCTTCTTTTATTTGAGACATCTGCAAACCTTTGCTAAGGTTTCCTGTTCGAGGAGGGCAGCATAATTTTTTTTTCAGATTGGAAAAAAATTCATCAATGTTTTGGACGTAAGGCCTCGGACAGAGTTCACGCGATTTGGTCGTCGCGATGATAATCGCTAAAGACAGGTGTTACGAGTTCATTGGATGCCGATCTTCTTGTAATTCGGTTGTGATAGTTTTCCAACACGACACTACCGAAATACGAGAAGATCGGCATGCAATGAACTCGTCACTTGTCCTTAGCGATTGAATCGCGACGATCAAATCGCGTGAACTCTGCCCGATGCCTAAAAAGCATGGAAAGCAGTCAACGTGCTAGCTCATGTTCGACACCTTTGATGATAGTCCACTACAATCATCTTTGAAGAACATTGAGGTTTTCAAGAACAATAAGCTCCGAAGTTAAACTCACGGCTTCCTTCTCCCGGCCATTCGGCTTCCTCAGAACGCACTTCAAGCGCGAGAAAGGTAGCAGTGATCTTGAATGAATCGATAGTGAAAATAAAATCATAGATGAAACTCTTACCACAAGTAGATATTGCAGCGAAGGCATCTTCAAACACTTGATACTCTGGTTCCTAATCATCTTTTATATGCTCCAGCTATCGAAGGAATAGTGTAGGTCGCTGCAACCATGACGTGATTTTCCGCATTTTAATGTTGATAATATGAATTTATACTGTAGTTGGGACCTTTAAAATATCGCTATTGTTTCTGTCAAACCAGGAATAGCGCCGATTGGCATTAATATTGCGCATGAAGAACACTCATGTTGCTGGTGAGCAAAGACATATTAACTTGTAATTAAACAGAATTTTTCCTTTGGCGCTTTTATGAAGAATATTGACGAATTATTAAGAATTGATAATTTCAATAATATCTCACTTTCACGTTTACCCAGCTTCTTTTTCTTTGCAAACGCCAAAAAATGTTCACTCATTGGCTTCGCGATTTGGATCTGCTAGGAGATAAAAACATTAGTCGTGTTCAAGCACTACATAGACTATCTCTCTATATTTCAGTATGTTAAATTTAGAGCTGCGAGCATGCGAAGCAAGATATTACCTATTCTACGTCTAGGAGACGCGAGACTCCATTGCGGACACTGTCTAAATAAGTTTGAGTTTGTTCTTCCCTGTTTCCAAAAAGTGGATAAACCTGGACGAGATAGATAACAAGTATAAACCTGCCAGATACACGACTAGGCTTGTTTAGACAATGGCCCGTAGTAAAGCTGCCTCAGTCGATCTCAACTGAGAAGAACCTCATTTGAGGCTTCGACGAGTCAGCTCTACCTCAGTTGAGCCATTGATTGGTAATTCCAACCATCCACTTTGATATGATTGAGTGCTTCACGTTCAAGCAGGTACACAAGTCAAAACGCGTCCGCCAATCATTCACATCTGTGGCGGCAGAGATGTGGCCGTACGTGTAAAATCATATGCATTTTTACGTTGAATCCGTCTGCATTATTAGGAGAAGAGGGGTGTATTGTAAGTTACTCAGGAGTAACTTACGGGAATTTCCTCTAAATCTCCTCTTTAGCACACTATTTCGGGATTTCATCGCTCGGCTCATCTCCGATTACTCGGCAGGGAGGTGAACTCCCTGCCGAACCTAACCGGAGGCTCACATGTCAAGTGACGTTGCATTCTTAGAGCTTGGGGAATGGGCGGTCGTCATTTCACCTGACGAAACCTTACTTATGGGCTTCAGGGGAGGTCACCTCCGATGATCGAGGTTTACTACGGGCCAATGTGTGCGATGCGGTCTCGCGCCTCCTAAACGTAGAATAAGTGATATGTTGACTGGAAAGAAATGAAGCTATGAGTGGGAAATGAGTTGATGGATACTTTGCGTTGATAGCTATCAGCTTAACAAGAAGAGAATATCGATTTTAACGGCAAAACAGCAAGGAGAAGACGAAAATTTGTAAGTGGGTTCCACTCGATAGAATAAAGCAAGCTTCACAAGATAGTTCCTAAATTTTAGTGTAAGTTGCGATCAGGGTTGAAGCAAGGGGTGTGGCACACGATCGCTGGTCACGACCCCCCCTCCCTTATTGCTGTCTTAATAAGACTCCCCTCCCCCCCCCCCTCACCTGAACTATACACTTAAGATAGCATTACTTGAAGGCCCTGTCAAACAAAATGGGCAACATATCCATAATTAGCACGTCAAATAACCCTTGTAGCAAGTGTGAGCGAATTCTGAAGATTCAAGATACTAGGCTACCTATTCAAGATACTAGGCTACCTAACTGAAATGGTCATTTTCCAACATGATTAACTTTGTTCGGTGAACTAGCTATCCGTTTTCGCACTCACGACAAAGCACTACTCCTTCTTTGTCCTTCTCAGAAATCCCGCTTTAAAAGACCTCCAAACTGTGGAATCAGAAGCCAACCAAAATCTCATTTTTCCCATTTTTCGCTTTTGATGGCTGTGCTTTCACCAAATATTATTCAGAGCTAAATCAGGCTCCAAACAGTCCTATGGAATCTACAAGGTTTAGCTATCGATTTATATAAATGCTGTCCGCTAAAATTGTTTTTTGATATAGTTAATGGGGTGCGGCACACCCCCTTAACACGTTTCGGGCCGGTGCTGCACATGGTGCAGCACGCGCCTTTCAAGGATCCTTTCAATGTTTGCAGGAGGTTTTCTTTTTGTCCAACGTTATCAAATCAAAGGCGTAAGCTCCTCCTTTTCAAATGACTCTGTAGAGCTGTGCCGACGGTATTTGTTTAGAAGATATGAGGACAAATCGAACAACAGTTGCAACGAAGTGCGGCAACGCGAACGACGCGTGCGACGTCGCAACTTTTCTTTGCTTTATCTCAAGGTGAAAAACCGTGGTTTCAGTAATGATGTATACTGTGTACAACATAGATACTTTTGGACACAATTAGAAACTGAGTTCTTGTTCCTATCTTTCAGGAAAGCACAGAAGTCCTTCTCAGGCGACAAAATTTAAACGCTTAGAATTCACTCAGAACTCTGGGTATAGATCTTATCTGACATGCTGATTACAGATGTAGCACAAGTCTATGAATTAAGGCCTTTTTGTTGGCTAATGGCTGAAAGTACCCTCTTTTTCGCCGCGCGCGATTTCGCGGTCCGAAACGTGTTAAAAGCTGCGGCGGCCGCAGCATTTAAGGGGGTGTGCCGCACCCTATTAACTATATCAAAAAAACATTTTTAGCAAACCATATTTATATGGATCGATAGCCTAGGTCCTTTAGTTTTCACACGAGTGATTTGAGCCTAATTCGTCTTCTTAGCTCTGAGTAATAGTTGGTGAAAACACAGCCATCAAATGCGAAAATGGGAAAAATGAGGTCCTTGTTGGCTTCTAATTCTACACTTTGGAGGTCTTCTGAGGCGGGATTCCTGGTATGGACAAAGAAGGAGCAGTGCTTGAGTGCAAAAACGGATAGCTAATTCACCTTTGAAACAAAGTTAATCATGTTGGAAAATGACCATTTCACTTAGGTAGCCTAGTATCTTGAATCTTCAGAATTCGCTCATCCTTTGTCTACAAGGGTTTTTTGACATGCTAATTATGGATAGGATACGAATATCATATTATCACTATTATCAGATTACCCAACTACGACCCCTTCCCTTTTGACTCGTCAATACGACCCCCCAGGTGTGGCGTGCCGCACCCCACGCTTGACCCTGGTTGTGATTGAGGCAAAGTGTGCAACCAACTGTGAGCAATTCTTGACGCAAAAACAAATCTTCGCTCTCAAAAATTCTAAGAATTTCTTACTTGTTCCTGCGTGTAAACACGATTTATGACGCGCAAAGACTGGGCGCCGTTGCGTCCGGCCAAAATAGTTCGTGCATGGGAGAGACAGCAGATAGTAAGAAAAACGAAAGAGCGCTCGATGACAGAGACGCCGACACGTCCGCAGTCTTTGCGTGGTATGATTCGCCTATAGCAGGTACACGCAGTCATTCATTACAATTACTGTGTTTTTCCCATGGTTCAAAAATCAAGGAAAAAATAAGGCAAACGCCACGCCTACCAATCCCAATCTTCGTATGTACAGTTGTGTACCACAACCCTTCGGGACTCTTGTAAAATTCTGGCACTTTTCATGCTTCAGTAAATGCCAAATAACAATTTTGGCAACAAAAAACTCAAAAAAGCGACATTTGATTTGTCAAAACGCAAGTTATGCCAAATGACGAATCCATGCTTCACTAGCAGACATAAGCTATGAACAGTCCTGTGCCATTCTGGTTGGTGCCAAACTAATGCGCGTTCTTTTAAGCCGCTTTTCGAGCTTCTTTGCCAGACTTTCTTCTTTGAAATCTCTGTTTCCCGAAAGCGTGAACGCGCAAGAAAGAGGGTTCAACCCCCCCCCCCCCTCTTTCTTGCGCTTTGGAACTATGATCAGAACAAGCTTCTAACCTCTCTGTTATAATTTCCAGAAATAAATAATTCAATTGCATTCACCTTTCTTGGGCACAACTTAAGCGTAAAGGAATCCTTTCGAAAATATAGCTACAGTAAGTTTCAACTCAGTTTAGGGGAAATTGGATGGCGGGAGTCCGCTTCGCAACGATTCGCGCCGTTTTGCAGTCTGCGTCTCTTCATTCTAATCTATCCCGCTGAGCCCGGACGCGTTGCTCCACCTAGAGCGTTCGCCTACTCCGGGTTGAAAAAGACTGTATGTTTCTGTTGAGAGTCTGGAAACCTATTTAGTGCACACTTATTTATCACTATATCTGTGCCAACTGCCAGTCCCGTAGCTCAAAGTGTGCAAAAATCGGTGAAATCCATATCGATCGATAACAAAAAGCAGAGTATGACAATTTCGATCTTTTTAGAAATGAGATTTCCTGTTTTGCGCATACGTACATCACCATGTATACAGATAGATATTTAGCTATGTAAGAATTATTTATACTAAGTCGGCGTCCCATAGTCGCTGATGGTATTTTGTAAGCCCAGAAACTAGCTCATGAAGAATGCTATACAGGGCCAGGCACAGATCATCTGAAACAGGCTGGAGTTCGTTCGTGGAGCAAAAAGCAGGAGATGTTGTTTTTGCGAAATCGGGCCGATCACCAAGAATAAGCGACATTAGGGTCCCTTCATACTACGCCGCAGGACGAGGCAGCCTGTCGCGTGCGCCGCGTACGCGGCGTACGCCGTGGCACGCAGCGTACGCTGCTGCAGTCGCGGCGAGAATATGCCTATGGCAGCACACTCTGTCTATCACTAATTTCTATACCCGCTACTCCCTGTGTTTTCCGATTGTTCATAGCGAGCCTGTGCCGCCATGGGCGTACTTTCACTGCGAGCAGCGTACGCTGCGTGCTGCGGCGTACGCGGCTGCTCCGCAGGAAGGGGCTGCACGCTGCCGCGTCCTGCGGAGTAGTATGAAGGAACCCTTAGTCGAAGCCAAGCTTTTCGGACAGGTTATCACATGATTGACATGCTCTTCGTGTATGGCGAAAAGTGCGCGCGATTTTAAAGCAAGGCTAAAATAAACAAATTGCTTGCTAACAGCGCGCACAGAATCATATGACACCAAAGTTGAGCCGTATACATAGAAAATTATTTGCGGAATAATTGTGTAAAAAGATTTGAAAACTCATGTGACGTAATACTTTTTTCAAAATTAGTTCGCCACCAGACGATCTGAGATCGTCTGGGGCATATATTTCTGTCACTTTGCATAAGTTTCGATTTTTTTGGCTTGAACGAAGCTCCGGTGAAGAATCTGTCCTGGCATAGTTCTATATCGCTCCCCTGTCCGCCGTCTTTTAACCTTTTTTTCGAAAATCGCCTCATTAGGTATCGCGCTACAGCGTCAACTTCTCTGCGTCCTCTTCGCGTTGAATTTTCATTTCAGTTCCAGTTTTGTCTTCAATATTTTGATGATTTCTTTCATTCTCCTTTCTTCTTCTTCTTCTTCTTCTAAATATTTGATCGAACAACAGTCGTAGGGGGGGGATTGTAGAGCAAGAGTCAGAGGGGAATTCGCGAAATTTTTAAGAGTCAGGGAGGACTTCGTTTTCGAAAAGCCTAGAAACTGACTCTTGCCGAACCTTGATGCTATAGCCAAGGTTTTGTTTGTTTCTCAAGAAAGTATAAGAGTTTTCTTAACTTTTCCACTTAGCTGCCTTACATGAATAACAAGAAATATTCATAACTTCTGAGCTTACCACAAGCAGGCTCGAAAATGTTAAGCAGCGTTCTGGCAAATGTGGACATATGGGAATCTCACACAGGACAGTAATTTAACGAAGTGCGGCTCGAACCAAGAAGGCTAGAGAATCTCAAATTGTACACAGCAAAAGGTATACAATGCAGTCGCAAAAACTTTTACGCTTCTAAAACAATGTCCGTTTGCAAACGATAGAGAATATTTTTTGGCATCCTCTTTATATCAGATAAAAAGGCAGCAATTAGGCGATGTATTATCCATCAGTTGCAGTATAAGGTTGCTTCTTAGTTTGCATCCCAAACTGCTAAAAACACTTAGTAAAAAATAAACTCTACGATAGAGAATGCATTCCAGAGCAATGCATAGTTTGCCTCCACAGAAGAAATCTGCAAAAGGTGTGCTATAAACGGAAATGTATGAGCTGCCATGAGTGCTACATCGGAACAGATAGAGTGACGGCCGTGGAACAAGCATCTGGCTTTTGAACGGCTTGGAACAGTTACGGCGCTATCGAAACGACAGAGTTCTGAAAGGCATTGTGGTACTGTGTTTGAATAAAGTTTGCTATGTCAACATAAGACCAAAGCGTGTCTTAAAACGTCTGTCGCAGAACTTCAACAAGAAGTCCGAAATTTTCTTCCATCAACAGTGTTCTGAAGACCATTTTTGGCTTCATCCGATATGATCGCACATAAAACTTCGAGTCGTTCGATTTTGCCCAGTAATGTTCGTCAACCGACTTGCGTACTCGCTGCATGGTGTGATAGTTCGTTACGAAGCTTGACTCTTATGGTGCCTACTACTCCCGAACGAGGTCTAGACTGGCAGCTTGCGAGGTGGTTTTCTCAGCTGTGGTAAAAAATTCATGTATGATCTAGTCACAGATCTCTGATAAGAAGAATTGTTCGAAGTGTCGGGTCTGATAAATTTCCATTGTAAAAACTATACAATGATACCAGTGGCCTATATAGAACAATTTATCTATTTGATGAAAGGTTTGCACTTGTTGTGCTTATACTTCCCCTACTTGGGACAACCGCACAAAAATTTCGGTGTGGTGGCTCTGTCGTAGCCATCAAAATAGTTTAGCGTGCTTTACTGCCAGTCACAAATCAAAGCAAGTCACTATATGTATTAACCATCACGCAGTGTTGACTCCACTACAAAAATTTATCAGGTTGTCCCAAAAGTAAACCGTATTTTCAGATAAATTGTTTCTGTTTTTCTAACAGACTTAGGGTACTCTTCGATAAAGAGTAAAGCAAGCTCTACAAAATGACCACCAAAGATTTGTCCAAGTCGTAATCCAGCTAAAGTTTGGAGCAAAAATCGAAAAGTATCACTTGAAAATTGGATTTTTGCGAAGAACAATTCCGCGGACCTCAAACTTGGTCATTATATAGCAGACACATAATAGTACTCATATATGTCTTACTGGAATTTTTCCGCGCTAAGGAAGTGAGAAAATAGAGGTAGTCCAAAAATGGCAAACCCGGCCCCCAGCCCCTCCCACAAATGTGATTGTATACTACAAAGCTTATCAAGCATAATCTTGAAACTTTAACCCTGTACGTGCTCTTATTATCATAGAATTACTAACAAGGAAATGGTCAGAACTCGAAGTGGCCAATCCATGCAAGCTGCATACCATTCGATGCAGCATAAAATGCTGATTTCAAATCTGGCTTCCGTATCTGCAAAGCGCCTCTGTAGGCGAAGTTATGAACAGCTTTACTGCGAAAAAATTATGCACAGAAATTGTGAAATTAGGCACAAAAATGCTCGTTCAGCTCACCTCTAAGTACGGGCCATATGAAGTAACCTAGTTGCATGTTTTGGTCCAACACTGAGCCGAGAATGGCTTTGTACGGCCAAGTTTGCACTTTACGCGCACAATTTCTTAGCAAAATAATGGCTTTCAACGGCCTATAATTTCTTCCACAAAAGCGCTCTGCAGATAAGGAAGACAGATTTAGAGTCAGCGTTTTATGCTGCATCTAATGGTATGCAGCTTGTATGAATTGGCCACTTCGACTTCTGACCACTCCCTTGTAAGTTTTACATGAGTAACCCGAAAAAAGTGGCATTTTGGCATTTTCGGATCATCCTTGTTTCTCAATTTTAAACCCCGAAAAAAATCCACAAATATATTTTTGAGTACTACTATGTGTCTACTATGTAAAGACCAAGTTGGAATCCATAGGAATTTTCTGGAAGGAGATTCGCTTTTTGGGGTTGCTGAAGATTTTTGAATTTGGCTCCAAATTTTACCTGGATCACGGCTTCGGCCTAAGGCATACCTCACGCGATTCGAATCGCCTTTCACGCGACTTGGCGATTTGCCAGATTTCTACAAATCTATCGTACGCCTACGCGCTTCTCGAACGCATATTTGGGTAGCTTGTGTAAGTCGTTGCAAACGATCAAATTCTACCAAAGGCAGCGCATTAACAACGAATGAGGAAGAGTCGCTGTTGTGCCAAATCGCGTAGTGACCGGAATCGCGCGAGGTATGCCTTAGGCCTTAGACGGTCTCTGGTGGCCATTTTGTAGAGCGCGCTATCCTCTATCAAATGATACCCTAAGTCTGTTAGGAAAACAAAATTAGTCCAATTTATTAAGAAATACTGTTTACTTTTGGGACAACCTAATATTTTCTATTCTGACCATTGGTACTTCTCGACGCAAGCTAATCCGTAATCATCAGCGAAAATCATCTATCCATCAGAGCCTTGTTGTGCACAGACCCACTGACTCTTCAATAGATTTTGAACTAGTACTAGATACAAGTATAGAAGGGGCACTTTTTCATAAAAATTGTTTGAATCTGTATGCCGCTTCAGCTTGAGTGATTTATTGTCTGTTACAAGTACTTACCATCTACTGCTGCCATTTACTATCAAAACAGTTAGCTCCCATTTCTACGTTCTATCTAGATGGAAATTTTCACAAAGATAGTAAAGGATGTGCCTATAGTTAAAATTCAAGATATCAAACTGACGGATATCACAGGTCACAGAATTCTGCTTACAAAAACCAGGAGTGGTAGTAATTTGGTCGAAACCATCATGTTGAATGAGTTTTCATGACACGAGCTAATCAGCAGCTTCACATCATTTGCCCAACGAAACCACGAATTAACCAATAGGGAACCTCAAAATGGACTATCTTGCAAAGCAAAGTCATTGGAGGAGATCGAAAGCCATTCTCATGCTTCTCCGCAATCATTGCACTTTACCAAACTTTCTACTCGGTGTGCAGCTTTTCATTCTTTCATTATGGTTATTCCTTGTAGAGCAGCTATACATTTAACTTTTCAATAGTAGATTATCGATTGGACTTGTTGCCAGTAGCTAAGAGCTTCTCATACGAAAGCTTACCTTAGCACCATATCGTCAGAAAGTAGTGGTGCGTTATCAAATTTAGGATGCGTTGTTAGGAAGTATTGCTGGAGCCATATTGCAGATGTGAGAGCGGATACTGCGCCTCGTAGGCGCCACAGAAATATTGAATATGTTCGCAGTGATCCGTGCGAGGTCTTTCCAAGTACAAGCGCTCATCGCTTTAGATTTTTTCACTGAAAGGGAGCTGTTATGGTTTACGATGCTTTTGACATCGAAACTATCTTATGACAGTTGCAGATCTGAGGTTATCAAAAAAAACAGCAGGTAGAGTTTGCTATGCCCGTCAAGATTGGCACCTTTTTGCTGCACTTTACTGAGAAAAGCTTTTACGTGGCAATAGGTGTAAGATATCTTGCGACGAACTCGCACCAAGTTGTCTTTGGTGACACTTTGAGGTGGTGCCAAAAACATTTCGAATGTGGTGCACAGGTTGTTTATTTATTTATTTATTTGACAAATACATCGTAAACGATGCACCACCTCAAAATTCACAAAATTGAAATACAAACAGACGATTAAATATGGAACGGGTGGGAGAAAAAGGCAAGAATGACTTCAGATTTGCTCTTACTTTCGAGTCGTAACCAACTGACAAATCTATTCGAGTTCTTATATGATTTCGGGAAAATGATAAAGCCAATAAAGGCCAACGTTGTTGAAAATGTGACCTCTGGGAAAGATACCGGATGTGTTCGATGATGTAGGTAAGTAATGTAGAGGGGATGGTGTTGAGAATTAGGATTCAAAAAGTATGAGTGGATTTCTTATACATTATCAGGAGTTTCGAACATATGCACAGCGACCAGCAATAGTATATATTGCGCTCAAAATACAAAGAAGTGCTACTTGTGGCAAGTCATTTTCGGTACATGTTGCACCAGTCCATCCATTCATCTATCCATCAAATTGTGCATTGATCGATCCATCCATCCATATGCATACATACATATATACGTACATACATACATACATACATACATGCATACATACACACATACATGTGTCCATTGATTCCTTCACTAACTCCGTTGAGCAACGAAATGCTGATTGATGTGCGAGCTCAAAGCTTCCAATAATGTACGTTGTGTTATACAGATAAAGTATATAGAAAATCAGCTAACAGGGTTCTTTAATACAATCGTGGGTAAATAATAGTTTCGTTCTTACGGTAAGTGGGAGATTTTCTTGAGCTGTGTAATTGAGAGCAGTAAGGATCGACGAGTACAGGAAAAAGGATAGATATGAAAGTAGATGCACATAAAGAACTATCACTTGCATTTCCTCTCCCAATACATGCTTTGAAATACAGCAGTAAAGAAAGGTAGTCATATGAAGACAGAAAATTTAGCAGAGAAATCAAATACAATCTGAGCTAAATTTAGGGATTTCCTTAATTTATGTGGATCCAAGGTTATTAGTTCTATGGGAAGTTTAGTTAGTATGTAACACATGCGGGCATCAAATGATTTCTGTAGGCTACGTTTTCGCCATCCTTTGGAGTAATGTGTGTAGGCGTTAATTCTAAAATTACGGATACTAGTGGGACGTAAAATACAGAATTTCGAAAATTTTAAACGAGTTTCAGATTCAAAAATCTTGTAAGCTAGTAATATGTCAGCAAATAATCTTCTGTAATATAAACTTTTGAGTCCTAGCATGGTTAGTCTAGTTTTATAATCAGGAAGAGCCCTAGGGTACTCAGGATTTGGGAATATTCGGTAGAATAAGATTCTAGTGAATGTACGTTGAACATTTTCCAGTTTTTCGATCAGATTTTTGACGTCAGGTCCAAACTGGACTACAATATTCTAAAACAGGAAGTACGTAAGCTTTCCAGACCAAATGTTGATTTCATGAACATGTACGTTTCTTAGTAAGGTGTACATTATGCGGTTGGCCTTGCAAACAATATTATCAATGTGTAATGAAAATTTTAAAGAGGAATCAATAACCACTCCGGGGTCCCTAACATTTTGCTGAATTTGCACGGGATCCGTAATCGAACACAGTCAAATCAGCACCTAATTGAAGTATCTGACTTTTGGATAAATTAACTCTGATTCCCCAGTCTCTAGCCCATTGTAGCATTTGGTGAACAGACAATCTCAACTTTTCGCGTATTACTAGGCTATCATCATTATCGTAACTACCATAGATTCTAATGTCATCAGCATAAGCTGCTACATTGATACGGGAATCAATTTTTAGTAGGTTTGGTAGTTCCATGGTATGGATGTTGAACAATAGTGGGGAGAGAGCACTTCCTTGAGGAACACCTGACGTACAGGGTTTTGCTGTATACTTTTGACCTTCGAAAAAAACTTCAAAGGTCCTACCAGATAGATATGATTCGAACCAACTCAAAGATTGGTCTTAATACCTATGCTTTCAAGTTTCAAGAGAAGTCCAGTATGATTGACAGAATCGAATGCTTTACCTAAGTCGAAATATATGATATCAACTGATTTGCCTTCACTAAGTGTCATAATCCAATTTTGGCAACATTTTACCAGTTGTGTAGATGTAGAGGAGCCGAGTATGAATCCATGTTGTTCATTGGGTAGAAGGTGGTTTTCTAAGCACTATTTTAAGATAGATTTTGCCAAGATTTTTTTCCATGATCTTGCAGGGCGTAGGCAAAATGCTAATTGGCCTAAACCCGGAAACCTTGTTTGCGCATGCACACTTAGGTATGGGCACAACCATAGCTCTTTTCCAGATTCCTAGGACATTCCCAGTCATCAAGGAAATGTTAAAGATATGCGTTAGAGGCAAGGAAAGGCTTTTAGCTTATTTCTTGTAGGAAAAACCAGGTATGTTTTCGGAAGTGACAGTGAGGGTTTAATCGCATGACATTGAGGGTTTAAATGCATGACATTGAGGGTTTAATTGTAACAAGAGCTTGTGTACTTCAGTATGCGAGAAAACTGGATTGGGAAACACATTACCGCTTAAAGAGTCAACCTGGAGGATTTGCAGGCAAGTGCTGGTATAAGCACCTGCGAAACTTTCAGCCAAAGCATTAGCCTTGTCTAGAGATGAGAGTATGGTGTGTCCGTCATCGTTGAGAATAGTGGTACCAACTTTGGATTTGGAGATACGATAACTCATCATATTAAACAAAGCGCGCATATTATTCTTCTTATTCTTCTTCGCCATTTTTCTTTGTTTGTAAACCCAAAACGTCGTAGATGACGAGATAGAGTACGACAAACAGTTCTGTATTGTTCACAGTCAGTGGAAATTTTAGATAGAAAGAGTCTATTCTTTTGATGTAGAAGGTTCAGTATATGAGGAGGATATTTGCTAACAAAACCGTGATGCCTTTTAAGTGGGACGTAACTTTCAATCAAATTATATAGAACTGCGAAAAATCTTGAATGGACATCATCAATATCAACATAGCCATCAAATAATTGAAACCAATTAATGGCTGATATTCCTCTATTGATGGTATCAAAATCAGCAGAATTAAAATCACGCACTATATTTGTGCATTCCTTGATTTTTGGCATTTCTAGGGTAAATTTGACTATTGCATGGTCAGCACAACCAAGGGGAGGTAAAGTCCCTTCGAAGCAAACAAGGCCTGGAGAAGCAAGAACGATGTCCAGAATGGAGTTGCCCCGTGTAGGCAACGTAACTACTTGGTTCATCTCAAAAGAATTAAACAAGTCTAGGTATTTACGGGAGCAAAGTGTTTTGTTTTCTTCATTTTCCAGGCTACACCGCTCAAGATGGTATCACCTAATACTATGGTTTTCGTGTTGTCAGATGCGAGTCGAGATAGGATAGAGCGTAGTTCATCATCATCTTGTGTAGTGGCATTAGGAGGTCGGTAGATTAATACAAATCGATACTTAGTGGGAAATTCGAACATAACATCAAATGCTACAATGTTGTAGGTGGATTGGGAATCAAAGTCAGTGCGACAAATGTGATACAGTAATTCAGTATGAATAAGAACACAAACACCACCACCTTTTTTATGGGATCGATCACTGCGCAGAATAGAGTACGGCAAGCCAGAAATCACTTTATTATCAGAAATATTCGATTAGATCAACTCTCAGTAATAAACACTATAGCAGGCTTCGTACAAGAAAGGAAATGATGCAGCTCAAGGAGTTTGTTGGTAAGGCTTCTGGCATTAAACAAAAGGCATAAAAGTTTATCTGGAGTAAATATCTTCAGTTTTTTGAAAGTGAAGCTTTTATGTTTGGTATGTCAGAGGCCTTAACTATCTCATTTCTATACACCACATATATTTTCACGCCATTATGCTCTAGATTCATTTCATGTGCTCTTCTTCGCAATTCTTTGCCTCTAGCGCGTTCCTCTCGGGTCATCGACCTTCTTATGAAGATTTAGTTGTGACTGTCCGAGGAGCGTAGTTTCGGAGCATTCCGTAAGGCCTTGAAAGCGCCGCGAAGGCAAAACACATGCAATGAGTCTAGGTCTCCCTGAGGCTCCCGCCAGAGTGCCAGCCATGCCAGCGCTACGCCAGCGCCGAGCCAGCGTTTCGATCGATAAACGTGTATTTCGTTGGGGCGGGGTCCTGGCTGAGAACTAGGTCAGCTAGCCCTGCCCCAACGAAATACACGTGTATCGATCGAAACGCTGGCTCGGCGCTGGCGTAGCGCTGGCATGACTTCGGCACTCTGGCGGGAGCCTGAGGTGGAGGATCCCATGCGGTATACCTCCGTTGGGCGGGCTTCCACCTCAAGGAGATCGAGTATTTTGAGACAGCTTTCTCAGTATGCTTTTGCTTCTCTGAGGGAGCAGCATCATCCCTCACTTCATCGACACCGTAGATAACTAGGGACCTGCCCCTTTTCTCTGCTTCCACAATGGTATGTGGGTCTGTATTGAGAAACGTTAATAGTCTCTCAGACAAGGACAGAGCGTCAAGTGCCCCTGTTCACGATAATCGAGTAGCTGGGCTATCAGCTGATCCCTCTCGCACTCGTTTGAAATCGCTGTCGTACCATGGCTGCCATTGTTGCTGTAATTCTGCTCCATAGTTGTAGAAGTTGATGTACGAGAATGAAGAGCCATGTTATTTGAAACTGGTGCAGAAAGTGACGTGGCTTCAGTGGCTTTGGTGCTTTTGAGCTTAGCCGGCATGACGACAGATGATGTTCAACCACTCGATGTGAGAGTAGAATGAATGAATGGCGCTAAATCATCCAGAAATAGTGTCAAGTTCATCGTTTGTAAGCCGTGGGATACTCTAGATACCCCAGATGGCAAGTTTGGCCATCTAGGGTACGGCAGTCGGGCAGCAGTACCAGAACTGGACAGCTCCGGCTCCGCTGCCCGAGGGCCGTGCCAACATTGTCAAACTTGTCATCGGACCACATTGTAAAGTTTGATGAATCACCGGATTGGCGCTCTTACCTGTACAGGCACTCGTCAATAATGGCCCAAATAACGAGTCGGAGATTGATTATACCGCTCCTTGAGTTGATCGTAACTCAAAAATGCATAACCGTTGTTACGTTCATCCGGCGTTAGTAGCACGAATGATTATTTGACCTTACTTTAACGCTTTACGCATTAACACGATGTGAAACCAACACATCATTGTTCTAAACGAAAAAGTGGTCGGAGGTACTTTTTCATTTTAAGCTATGATGTGGTAATGAGTCTGCGTCTCATGAAATAAAATGTCATTTTCATTACTCCACCTGATAAGCAAACTATGGTGTTGACCTGCTGATTAATTCGTAGTTTGCTTTAGAATGAAATAAGCATGAAACAAGTATGGTTTTCCAATAGTTACTTGCTTGTTTCATGACTTTGTATGATCGATTGAACTGAATGGCCGTGAGAAGATGATCATGCTTACCCCGATGTAATCATGATTGAACCATCACATTCGTTGGTTTCAACCAAATTACTACCACTCCAGCTTTTTCATTTCATATTGTCGCAAAAAATAATGCTTGTTGCAAAGTTTCACTTTGTTACAACTCCGTCAAAAAGTGCGGTGAAGATTAATAGAAGCAGTAAGCCTTTTGCAACGTTGCGCAAACATATTATTGACATCACAGACGGAAAGAAGACCGTGAAGTGGAAGCAAAGACATTCTTTGCTGCCTCTTCTTAACAGATCGTTCCCTGTTTAGTTTGTTTTTATGGCTAGGTTGCGATTAGCTTATCTTGTAGTCGCAACTCAGTAAGGCAAGTGCAGGTGGTAGAGATTTTGTAAAACTTTAGAAAGGAAAGCTGAAAAACGTTAAAGGCAGCGGCCAAGCAAATCTCGACCTATGGGGATTTTACCTGGATTGGGCTCCAGCTAAGGCACGGCCCAAGCAGCAGCGCAAATGACTCAGCAACGGCTGAGATATATACCTCCGAACTGGATCTCAGCATCGTATTCTTGGACCTTGCACGCTTTCGCGCGAGGAGCCATGCGAAACTGATGTGTCGCGCAGTGAATCTACGCGAAAACGATCGTGGGGTCCAGTTTGGAGGCGAATCTCTGCCGTTATAACACCATCTGAGCTGGTTGAGCAGTGTCTTAGTTAGGGTCCCATAGTTTATAAATATCTTGTTTGCCTAAGGCTTTGGCCATACTTTACCAGTGTTATCCGTGTTATCGGTGTTACCAGTATTCCTCATGTTATTCGTGTTACCAGTGTTACTAGTGTTACTCGTGTTACTTGTGTTACTAGTGCTACCGGTGTTACCAGTGTAATTCGTGTTACTCGTGTTAATTGTGTTCCGCCTTTATTGCTGGGCGAAATGATCACAAATACAGTTCCATTCTAAAACGCAATCGCACTGACTGGTGAGTAAAGGGCCAGGTATAGGCTGTCCGCGCAGGGCGCGGAGAGTGAGCAAGGTGTGCACTGCGCGTCACTCCCCTTTCCCCGTGCACTCTCCCCGCATGTTTTCTCTGCGCCCGTACTATTTTCACTATACGCGACAGCGTTACTCTTCGAGCACAGCGCGGACGGCCTATACTCCACGCGATTTCAGTCGCGACGCGATTTGGCAAGGTTCCAACTGTCCATAATTCACTGTAAGCACAGTTTAAACGTACAGAAGATAGGGCAATTTATCATTCCACTTGAGTTATACACACTGTGCATGTGCAATTTGTTAGTGTTGGATCTGATCACTTCTAGCGAATTGACAAATCGCGCCGCGACTGAAATCGCGTGAAGTATTCCCGGCCCTTAACACTAGTAATACGAGTAACACTGGTAACACGGATAACATGGGACACGAGCAACACTAGTATAGTCGTCCTCCTCCCACTAGACACTTAGTGGACGAATTCGAATTTGAACTAGAGCACGACGGTAGCGGCAGAGCGCGGCACCGTCAAATGCATTTCAAGCTAATGCAGTTTTCTTTTGTTTCTTTTGGCTTTGCATCGTGGTTTTCCTTGTTTTAATGATGACTGTAGTCAAAACTGAGGAGTTTTTTTTTGTTGCTTAGCGATGTTTCGCACTACTAAGCTCGTTGCTTTACTCTTTATCAGGAAAGCTTGGAGAAACGATGCACATGGAGAGTTTCTGACATGAAGAGTTCAATGAAGCAATCTTCAAAACTTACCGAGAGAAATTTCACCTGCTTTCAAAATTAATCGTTTTTTCAAGCTTAACTTGGAATAGTCAAAGAAACGAGCATACAGCACCATCCATCGCTCAGATAAAAGCAACAATTCAATACGAAGTGAAAAAACTGTCAGCATTAAAAAATTAGGTTGAAACGTCGCGAAAACACAAAAATACGTATGAGATTGAAGTGGGAGCTGCAGGTGCCGCGCTCTGCCGCAACCGGCGTGCTCTAGTTCGAATTTGAATTTGTCCACTAGGTGTCTAGTGGGGGGAGGACGACTATAACACGTGTAACACGAGTAACATTGGTGACTGGGGTAAAGTATGGCCAGAGTTTGAGGATTATCTCATATCTCGATAGCACGAAATCATATGATTGTACAGAGCTTATTAAACGCAGTGTCTCTTGCATCAGCATCTCCACTCCCGCGTTGGACTCTGCATCTCTTCCGCGAACATGTTTCCTAATCACTCTTAATCGATTTAAGCTCGCCTTTCCCACGCTCTCCCTGGGAAAATGATCAGAGAGCATGTTTGCGGAAGAGATGCAGAGTCCAGCGCGGGAGTGGAGATGCTGATGCAAGCGACACTGCCTTTGATAAGCCCTGTACATTTGTATTTCTTCAAGCCGGAAGTTTTCTTTCAACAATTCGGGAAAGTTTGCATGCGGTGTAGCAGATGTTCAGGAAGCCTAATCGCCATTACTCCACGCGATAGGGAGAGCGCAATATTTTCGCTAATCTCGAAATACTACACGCTGTTTCTTCTTCTCCAAGCGATTATCTGAGCTGTGCAGGAGCAATGTAGATTCTTGCGCCATATATATTAGGCTGTTCACTAAGTTTTGCAACTACTCTAATGATTTTCTCTCTTTCTATATGAAGCACTCAAATTTTTCTATGGTGTCGGCTAAAATGTAAGCAACAGCTACAGTTCTGCTGTCGCAGGAGGGTACGGTAAGCATATGGTATAAGGGCAAAAATTGTAGATTATTACAAGTTTGGCTGAATTGGCATAGGAGGGTTTTGACGTGCTGACCACGCAAACGATATTGAATATGCATGGTAGGGGCTTTTTTCTAAAGTTACTGTAGGTCAACGGTATGAAGTCTCACCCCAAACAAAAAAAGATGCTTATTCAATTGGTAAATATGGTAATTGTGTTTGACACGTCAAATAACCCCAACATGCAAAGTTTCAGCGAATTCCGAAATTCCGATCTAGTGTTATGCGTAAAGCAGCCCCTGCAACTTTGTGGGAACCCCAAATTTTTCTTATTGTGCTAAATAAGTCAAGCTTTAGCACCAATTCATGCATAATTCAGGATCTTTGTGGATGGTTTAAGTTGAGAACGGCTTCAATTTGCTTCCCATAAATCCTCGAATTTCACTGGTTTCCAGAAAGTCTTTGGATCTGTTCTGTTTTGTCATTATAAAGCAAGCGGTTTGCACCAGTTTATAGCTTACACAACATTCCATACAGCATCAAAAAGTGAGCATGCCAAGATCAAAAAACGAAAAGTTCTCAGTTGCAAAACTGTTACAGCCTAATAAAATGATCTTTGATTCAAGCAAGATGCCTCACAGGAACTCAGAAGGGAAGGACCCAAAGTCGAAAGCGGCTTTCTATATGAGTTACATGTCAGTCTGAAGAGCATCAAACGCTGATTCCAAAACTGTTTTTCTTATCTGCCAAGCACCTCTAGGCGCTGAGTTGCGGGCAATTTGGCTCAAAAAATTGGACCTGGAACTGGAACAAATTCTCCAAAATTGTGCAAATGGCCGTGCGTTGAAAATCAGAGCACTTCATGAAAAATCTGTTGTTTGATCTACTCGTATCCAAAGCCTCTTTATGTGAACACCAAAAAGACCACAACTTCCATTTTTAAGCTTTGCTACCTTCGCTCACACTCTAGCTTAGCGTCTAAAGGCGCTTGTCAAAAAGCAGAGACACTTACGGATTCAGCAACTGATGCTTTTCAGATTATTATATACCAGACCGAAGTGCCGCTTCGCGGCACTTCGGTCTGGCCGTGTGTGAAGCGGGATGTGCGTGGAAGTTTGGCACATCGTCTCTTCTTACAGTTAGTCAAAAAGTGGGTGTCTGCAAACATCTGCTAATAGCGAAATCGGAAAGTAAGTAAAATTTCTATAGATTTTCCATGTTGATGTGAATGAAATATACAGCAGAGCTCTTCTTATCTACCCAAATGTTTGTCATATGGAAGATTTACAGCTTTTGCAAAACATTGGCTTGCTGGGTCTAAAATAACCAAATCTGCTGAGATTGTGCAACTTGAACTAAAAGTATGCCATCCAAGTCATCTGGAAAACTTTTTGGAAGAGATTGAAAGCTTTTCTGTCACACTGCGCTGCAACCCCCCCCCCCCCTCCCTGTTTTCAATCCCCCCTGCCCTGAAGGCTTATCATAAGCATATTTTGCTTTCTTTCCGAAAAGTTTCCTTCAAAAAATCTCCACGTTTTCCTAGTTCCTTATTTCTTTAAAATGTGCCACACTAACCATATTCTTGAGGTTTTCAGATTAGATTTTTGTCAAAATCTATGCATACCCAGCGAGAGTAATCTCAACCTTTCAACCCACTTTCCGCTTTTCTATTACTTATTTTCCCCCAAATGAATGTTTTTCGAAAAACCGTGCGCAAACGTCTCCGGCTCCGGCCCCCTTAAGATCAGGGAAAAATCTGACACTCATTCCTTTCATTGAAAATGTCTGAATGTCCTAAATTTATCGATACGTAAATTTAGCAATATCAAAGGTTTGCGCCATATTTTGTTAGTTTCGTTTACCTTTAGACTACATATCAAAGATTACTCTTGAGGCTTTCCACGTCAGGACCGCTCAAAGCTTTGATCTCTGATTTGCTTGGAAACGTGCGTATATCTTTGCCTTTACTGGAGTCAAAGTGCAAATCTCCCTAAGTTACTTACAGTTAGTCAAAAAGTGGGTGTCTGCAAACATCTGCTAATAGCGAAATCGGGAAGTAAGTAAAATTTCTATAGATTTTCCATGTTGATGTGAATGAAATATACAGCAGAGCTCTTCTTATCTACCCAAATGTTTGTCATATGGAAGATTTACAGCTTTTGCAAAACATTGGCTTGCTGGGTCTAAAATAACCAAATCTGCTGAGATTGTGCAACTTGAACTAAAAGTATGCCATCCAAGTCATCTGGAAAACTTTTTGGAAGAGATTGAAAGCTTTTCTGTCACACTGCGCTGCAACCCCCCCCCCCTCCCTGTTTTCAATCCCCCCTGCCCTGAAGGCTTATCATAAGCATATTTTGCTTTCTTTCCGAAAAGTTTCCTTCAAAAAATCTCCACGTTTTCCTAGTTCCTTATTTCTTTAAAATGTGCCACACTAACCATATTCTTGAGGTTTTCAGATTAGATTTTTGTCAAAATCTATGCATACCCAGCGAGAGTAATCTCAACCTTTCAACCCACTTTCCGCTTTTCTATTACTTATTTTCCCCCAAATGAATGTTTTTCGAAAAACCGTGCGCAAACGTCTCCGGCTCCGGCCCCCTTAAGATCAGGGAAAAATCTGACACTCATTCCTTTCATTGAAAATGTCTGAATGTCCTAAATTTATCGATACGTAAATTTAGCAATATCAAAGGTTTGCGCCATATTTTGTTAGTTTCGTTTACCTTTAGACTACATATCAAAGATTACTCTTGAGGCTTTCCACGTCAGGACCGCTCAAAGCTTTGATCTCTGATTTGCTTGGAAACGTGCGTATATCTTTGCCTTTACTGGAGTCAAAGTGCAAATCTCCCTAAGTTATCCCACTCTCCCCCCCCCCTCCTTTCGCATCAAGTTTCTCTACGCTACCCTAACATCTCAATTTTGTGGCATTTCATACCACATTTTTCGTATTTGCAGCATTGGAGACTCCATCTTGCTTTCCTTCAGCTCAAAATGATTTTTGTACCTCATCCAATATGTTTCTGTATTTTGACTGATGTCAAAACTGCGAAACCTTGCTAGCGGAAGCTATCCGGGCTCGCGTTGCTGCTCGCTATTGCGATATTGTAATCTAATGCATAACGAAAACAGCTGGGTAACCTTCCCCCTTCCCAGTTTAGCTTGTCTAGCAAGTCACTTTGCTGGTTAGGCTTCTCGATCAACATCATCTAAGACAGGCGCCACTGCCATCATGAGCCACGGCTCGGTGCATGTGCACGGCACATAACGACAAAGTTGTTTACGTCCTCATCTCGCCTGCGGAAGGGGGGGGGGGTATCTTACATGCATGAGTCATCTCTAGCGCTTTATTATAGAGAGATCTACTTGGAAGCCATTTTCGACTGGGTGTTCTTTTCCCTAGTTATAATCTGCTGGCGTCTTTATATCACAGCCTACTCCATTCTAAAATTCATCTCTCCGACTGGGAAAGTCCAAGCGAACTCAAACAAAGTGGACGATTCAAATTCAAGAAAAATTTCCATTTAACTGGTAATTTTCACAAAAGTTGGACTTTGGAATCCAAAGTTGAACACACATTCCATTGCTTGACGAACGGATGGACCTTATGTTTTGTTTTGCAACCCAGTTATAGATGTGCATGACATGAGACAAGAATTGACTTTATCGTACTTTGTTCTACTGGGCAGTAAAATAGAAAGTGCACGAGTAGAAAAACCATCAGCAAAGAATGACCAAAGTTCCTGTAATTGTAAGCATTACTAGTGACAGAGCTTAAGCACAGTATGTCTCGAAACTCTGGAGGTAGTAAAAAGTAAAATGCTTTTCTTATAAAGTAATTTCATATAACCATGTTATATTTCTATATAACCAGAGTATTGTACTGTAAATGTTCCCGAATATCCGGAAGCGATCAGAGTTGTTTGATCTACTAGTGAAATTTGATAAAAAACGAAATCAACGGCTAAAGTTCACTTGCATTTGAGAAAAGGGCATTAGAAAAGCTTTACGTGCAAGAAGTTGTTGCTGCAAAGATAACTCTGCAAGGTCAACATCAATAAACCGTATAATCTTCATTTAAGAAAAAAATTAACATAGAACAGATAGAAATGACAGAAGACCCGACCCCAAATCAACAATGTGCACGTTCACTTCTCTGCTCCACACAATCCAAGGTTTCCATCGCATGATTTTGCTCCAAAAGCATCGCATTTAGAGCATACCTTGCCAGATTCGTACATTGATTGGCCGACTTTGTTACCTCTAATTAGAATCGCTTTAATTACCTAAGACATTTAGGGTTGCTTTTTGATCCAGATAGATCCGTCTGCAGGTAAATCCGCTTTACAGATGAGTCCTCTTTTCCACTGAATGTTTTACAATTTTTTTACATAATTTCGAAGCAACCTTATCTGTATCGGACTTAGCTCTAAACGGATTTATTAGCGGGAAAGCCCTGTACGTCAGATTCAGGGTAGTTTCGTTTAGAATGTGACTAAGGGCCGCATGCACTAACCTCCCCGCTGGGGAGGGGATCGCAGTTCGAAAGAAAGCATTATATTTCGAATTTCCAGATACCTGGATTTCACGTTGTGTACCTATCCGTAAGTATTCCTACTACTTTTCACTATGAACGTGTTGAAGAGGAGCGAAAAGCTGCACGAACCGCATTTCCCAGCTTTTGTATGATTCCTGATGATCCCCGGCGCCTTTCTTTAAAGTCATTTTTCTTTCTCCGAAGTTAACGAAAACCTTTCAAAGCTGTACTGAACATCTAACACAACAGTGCTAAGCATGTTGCTAATGAGAACAAATGAGTTTTCAAAAAGTCGCATTTTTCGATAAACCTCGAATTTCGACCTGTGGATCATCGAAAATTCCATGACTTCAAAACATCATTCGTTCTTATCACGAACATGCTTAGCACTGTCAGGTTGGATAATCTGCACAACTTTGGAGGTTTTTCGTTAAACTTCGGAGGAAGAAAAATGACTTAAAGAAAAGCGCCGGGGTCATCAGGGATCATACAAAAGCTGGGAAATGCGGTTCGTGCAGCTTCTCGCTCCTCTTCAATATGTTCATAGTGAAGGGTAGTAGGAATACTTACGGATAGGTATACAACGTGAAATCCAGGTATCTGGAGTTTCGAAATATAAAGCTTTCTTTTAAGCTGCGATCCCCTCCCCGCGGGGATGTTAGTGCAGCGGCCCTAAATCTTACGGCGGATAGTAGCGACATGCTTCAATCCAATAGTCACCACATTTGGCAATGGAGCAGCCCATTTCTTTACTTGACGCCCAGCCCATCTTCAAGGAAACATAAATAAATTTAGTACGATATCTAATTCAAAGTAATACAGTTGGTCGGTGGAATCCGGTCAAAATTGCGGGTTTGCGGGACTTGCGATTTAGTTATATCTTTTTCCAAAACAATTTAGTCTGGAATCTGCAAGCAAATTCGGGTTCAGCTTGATGAAACGAATCTTCTAGTATATATTTTGTCCGTTTTCCTTGGTGCATTGTATTGTATTGGCATATGCTGTAAGATTATAACATGTATTGTTGTTCATATGAACAAATTTCAAAAAATAACAAAGTAGTATTATATGCCTACCTCACAATGGACTACGGGCCTAATGTATACCAAAAGATTCGTGTCATCAAGATTCCACCGATACAACTGTATAAGTTATGCTTTTGTCTCACAGTTCCATAATTTTGCTTCCAAGACAAGCGCACTTACTAGGGTGAATGATTTTATCTCCGTGCTGTTGTGTTCGGTAGTAAAGGGGCTTGTTCCAGGTCCCGCAACCTTCCGAACCTGTTTCCACCATTCGGTGACCGCCTGAAAAACCTACTGTTCAAGGTTCTTTAGTCTCAAGCCTACAGTATACCTTTTTATTCATGTCCCTGAATGTTGGCTCGTTTGTAGTACCGTAATAGAAATTTTGCGCTAAGCTGTCATCATCAGGTCTTTTGTAGCCTTCCTTTGGGCAATCTCTGAGAAAATCGTGAGCTTCTCTCTCTAGTGCGCAATCCCAAACCTGTCGACTTCTACAGTTAGGTTACAAAAGTCTTTTGGAGTTGAACTGACTAAATAATTCATGTTGGAGGCGGCGGGTAAAGGTTTTCCCTTATTGTCCGAAATTTGACCCAAGGCGAGCTGCGAGCTGAATATGATGTTGGGATATCTCGAGGCAATATACTAATTCCTCATTTGAATTTGAGTTTGGAGCATAGAAGAACGCACCGTCGGTAATTGTGAGTGTCTTGCATGTGCATTCTCATCGTGTCGGACATTTCCTTCGATGAGCACTTGGTGCTCGGTTCTTCTGGAGAGGTTACGTCACAAGAAAATTTGTTTTTGTTTTTGTGTCAGTTGCATTTATATTCAACTACGGATGGCAAGCAGGAATCAAGCACAAATTGTTCTTTTTCTTGAGAGAAAAGGGAAGGGGTGGCATTTTGCGCAATTTTTAATCAATTCTCAAATCACACTCACGAGGAGTATAGCAAAACTGACAAATCTAATTCATTTCAGTTCAATGCGTTACCGTTAGCGTGGCAAACTGACAAATCCTACTTGTTTTAGTCCGTAGCGTAACTGCTATAAAATCTATACTATGGAAAGATCTGGAGCTTGTTGTATTAGTTATTGACATTTCAAATCTCCAATGTTCTGCTTGACGAGTATAATCACTATTAGACCAACAATTGGCTTACCGTCGAAGGATTCAGGAAATTTGGCTGGGGCGACGCATAGCGAGTCGTCGCTGCACGTCCAGGGTTTATCACATTCGCATTTATCTCCTTTTCGCACTTCATAAATTTCGTCACCATCCTGGATATTGCTGAAAAGTTGCCGAGATATCTTGACGCTTTCCATTCTGCTGTGGTAAGTTTTGGTAGCTGGTCTTTTTGTATTTTGAGTTCCAAGGAGGCACGAAAATTGCCACACTGCGTGCTATCTAGTGTTCGCAATGTTGAAACCGTTCATACATAGATAAATAACGGAAACAATTTATGAAAAATGCTACAGCAGAAACCAAGGACATTTCACTTTTTGAATTTTGAAGCCAATGTCAGCATTCCTATGCTTTTTAGGAGCAGATTGAAAGGTGTTCGCATTGTATAAGCTAATATTAGTTGTTACATAAGTCTTGTTACACTTTAATTTTTTACGACGATAAGTCGTGAACTTCAAAATTTTAATAAGGCTCCAGGGTACCATTTGAAGCAAACTCTACAAGACAGTATGCAAAGTTCGCACCAGCTCCGAACCACCGTAAGTTGGCATCCGGGACGTGAGTCGCTTGTTCAAAAAAATCTTACGAATCTCCGACTTGCTTCTAAAAATTGCACACCACATCAGACACTCACATGTACCATGCTGTATTTTTTCTCATCCTGAAACTGAGAAAACGAAAATTTTCTTGTTTTTACAAAAACGGAGCTATGCTGTTTCTATTCGTGTAGCTGTATACTACAAGACACTAGAAGTATAACCGTAAATTTTCAGCTTTCCAGAAGCACTAGTTTTCGTAGAATACCAAATTAAGCTTCTCTCACTCTGGTGTTCGATGCTAAATTAGGTAGTTTTCGAAAACTAGGGCTTCTGGAAAGCTGAAAATTTACAGTTATACTTTTAAGGCTTGTGGTAAAAAATTACATGAGTGAAAAAGGGTAGCTCCGTTTTTGTAAAAACAAGAGAATTGTCGCCAAAGTCGTCTATGAGAAGTTTTACCGGTGTCGCCAACGATGCTGTAGATTGTACATACTGTATATCTATTATTGTTCATTTGTGTTCGTTTTGCGTTACATCGTGGTGGTTAGAAGAGTCCCACGAGGATCAGCCGGACAAGTCATTGCAACCTCACTTCCATCACCTTATCAGTGCTATCTTCAGTCAACAATGACTTCGCAAATAAACAAGTTCAAGGGTATAAATACCGATGGATGAGTGAGGTCGACTCCGGCTCACCAAGAGGATTCTCTCTACAAGTAGTTCGCTGTGAGAACGACAAATCTTCGATAGACAATCTTCCTCCACAAGTCTTCTCTGGGTAACATTAGATCCAGCAAGTATCTGGACCAGGAGCATCAAATCTCCTGTGCACCAAGAAGTCTCTGAGGGATCACAAGTATCTTGGGAAGCAGTCCAAAGATTGACACGTCTCTAGAGGACACTTTATACATCTACATCTTTATCGTTTGTAATTGTATCACAATAAAGCTTCATTACTCAAGTCTGAGATACCATACAGACGCGCGTGGCAACACTTGAGCAGCCTCACCACTAACCATGTCTTTGCTACATGGTGTATCGGACTGCCACGCAGGCGGCCTGGAAATTGAACCCGGCCCACCCGCGTGGCAGGCGAGCATTCTACCACTGAGCCACCGTGTTTCCTGGCCGATACACTGTAGCAAAGGGATGTTTAGTGGTGAGGCTGCTTTAGTGTTGCCACGCGGGTCTGTATGGTACCTCAAACTTGAGTAATGAAGTTTATTGTGATACAATTACAAACAATAAAGAAGATGTGTGAAGTGTCTCCAGAAACGTGTCAATCTTCGGACTGCTTCCCAGGATATTTGTGATCCCTCAGAGACTTCTTGGTGCACAGGAGATTTGATGCTCCTGGTCCAGATACTTGTTGGTTCTAATGTTACCCGGAGAAGACTTATGGAGGAAGATTGTCTATCAAAGATTTGTCGTTCTCACAGCGAACTACTTGTAGAAAAAATCCTCTTGGTGAGCCGGAGTCGACCTCACTCATCCATCGGTATTTATACCCTTGAACTTGTTTTTTTGCGAAGTCATTGTTGACTGAAGATAGCACTGATAAGATGATGGAAGTGAGGTTGCAATGACTTCTCCGGCTGATCCTCGTGGGACTCTCCTAACCACCACGATGTAAGGCAAAACGAACACAAATGAACAGAACCTTCAAGCTTTAGTAACAGTGCAATTCTATAACAGTTAGTGTATACAAAAATCCTGAGTTTCGGGAAGATAAATATCAAGAATATAGGACACCTAAGTACACCACACATTGGACCTTACTATTAATTTCGAAACGTTCGACTAGCGCAGCGGTTGGGCTGTGTTCTACGTTATTCAGAATTTGCGGCATTGAATTAATTAGGTTGTCCCAAAAGTTCTGTCGTTTCATTTTTGAAAATGTAACTTTTTGCTGTCTCAACGGATTTGCTTCTTTCTAATTTCATTAGAAAGAAGAAGTCATTGTCTTTGTAGAGTTATCTCGGGAGCTTCAACTATACATTCACTTCAGAGACAAATTGGAGAAAGAAGACCTTTTAACTTTGACCATTTTAAGTTAGGTCGCCAAAAGTAGTCTGGGACGGTGCAGAAATATCTGAAACTAGCTGGCTTACCCGGCTCCGCCGTATCCGGACCAAACTTGGCACACATACACTTCGGACCCCGGCGGGTGTCACAGTCCACTTTTCGTTATCGATCGATGTCGATTTTACCGATTTTTATCGATTTTTTTGCAGATTTCACCTACAGGGCTAGGAGTTGGCACAGGGGGGAAGTGAGCATGGGGATTACGAACACAATATTAGTTTTCAGGATCGTCCATTACTTTTATCGATTTTATCGATTTTTTTGTAAAGTTTGACCTGCCGGGCTGGGAGTTTGCACAGGGGGGTAATCGAGCATGCAGATTACGAACACAATATTAGTTTTCAGGATCGTCCATCACTTTTATCGATTTTATCGATTTTTTTGTAAAGTTTGACCTGCGGGGCCGTGAGTTTGCACAGGGGGGTAATCGAGCATGCAGATTACGAATACAATATTAGTTTTCAAGATCGTCCATTACTTTTATCGATTTTATCGATTTTTTGAAAATTTGAGCTAGGGGGCTGGAATTTGGCACAGGGGTGCAATCGAACATGCTGATCACCCCCCTTGGGGGTGATCAGCATGCTCGATTACCCCCCTCTGCCAACTCCCAGCCCCCTAGCTCAAACTTTGCAAAAAAATCGATAAAATCGATAAAAGTAATCGATAATCCTGAAAACCAATATTGTATTCGGAATCCCCATGCTCGATTACCCCCCTGTGCCAACTCCCAGCCCCGTAGGTGAACTCAGCAAAAAAATCGATAAAAATCGATAAAATCGATATCGATCGATGACGAAAAGTAGCCTATGACACCCGCCGGGGCCCGTAGTGTATGTGTGCCAAGTTTGGTCCGGATCGGTTCAGAAATGGAATTTTCTATTCGGAACATACGTACAGACAGACAGACATACAGACATACATACAGACATACAGACATACAGACATACAAACAGACATTCAGCTTTATATATAAGAAGATTGTCAGTATAAGTTTTATGACCTACTCTTTGCATCTGAGAAAATGTGCTTTTGGGACGTTGCAATGAAAAGTTATGATTTTCGAGAAACGTTACAAATTAATCAATTTTGGTGTTTTCTATTGAAAACTTGAAAATTATAACTTTTCACAAAGACGTCCAAACAGCACAGTTTTTTCTCAGACGCAGAGAGTAAATCATAAAACCTACACACGGACAATTTCAGATTTTTCTGCGGTGTTTCAGATTTTTGGCGACTTAACTCAAAATCGTCAATGTGGTCTTCTTTTTCCATTTTTGTTTCGGCAATGAATGTATAGTGGAAGCTCATCAAAACACGCGTGCAAAGTGGAAGACTTTTTCTTTCCAATAGAATAAAAAAGTAGTAAATCTGTCAAGATGACAAAATGTTACACATTTTCAGAAATGAAACGACAGAACTTTCGGGACAACCTAATATTATGGTTTCACAAATAATAATTTAAAAAAACCCGTCTTGTGTTTTGAATTGCTTAGGGATTGGATAATAATGCAATTTCTTGATGAACCTCCTTGAAGGAAAGCTGATAGTTGTCATTTGAATTATACAGTAAGATATGTACTACCTTTGGTCCGTGAGACACAAATCTATGTAGAAATCGTCGCCTTCTTCAGTGGTGCAATTCCTGATTGCGCAACCTATTCTAGAAGCACTACCACGCATTAGCTAAAAAATGGGTTTGTAATATCTTCGATGAGCCTTTTGATGCAAATGTGCATACGTTGACGTAGTTAATTAGATATCCATCGTTCTTCGTGTACTTTACAAGTTGATCTTTGATGAAGTAGGAGAAATCAATAAGATCCACCTTTTCTAGCTCGTCTGGGAGGCTATTCGACAACGGCTCGTACATTGCCACAGCGGACCTAAAAACTCAGATAAGTTGTCGCTAGCAGTGCAAGACGATTATCTGCGAAAGCAAAATAATTGCAGTAGACCAATAAGTTAAGATTTTGATGTTCACAAATTCGGAGCTTTACAACACGTCTCTTCTGACATAGAGGAAAGAAAGGACGGATTTGCGGCAGCACACCTAGCCTTTGAAGACACATACCCCCAAAAGTAATATCCCTTATCAGGTTCATGCTCTGCCAAGTCCAAGGTGCACATATCGGCCAAGTAATTCTTAGCTTCATGTTCAAGCATGCAGTCATACCCCTGAATCAGTGCAAGACAATTGATAGCTTTATAATGAAGCAACAAGCACTCCTTACGATCAGCATGATCAATACCACAAACCTGATCACTTTTCAGAACAAGAACTGAATGTTCTTCAATCTTTGTTTTCTTAAATCTTTCCGTTATGTCAAATCTGTTTGCTATCGAATGCGAATGCCAGAGCTCGTAGATGTTGTGGTCAAAAATGATTTTAGGCATTCTCGATCTTTGATGATGACGACTTTAGGACATGCTTTTAATTTCAATGGCTCAAAAACAACTGGCAAGTTCTTAGCATGGTGGTGTTATAAATCAAAAGTATCAATATCTCGGTGCCCTAGACATCTACGCTAGATCGAACTACAAATGGCATTATTTAGGCGGAACTAACCATTTTTCTCATATTTTTTGCTGGGGGAAGGTAGTCGTCCTTCAATCCATTTCTTTGCGACCCAGTAGCCAACTTGTTTCGTCGATCATTGATGACAGTGAGTATTTGGCTGACCTCCTTCACCGTCATTCCGCCATTTTTACAGTACTCAGAATCTGAATTGAGTAAACTTCATCCTAAGGGATGTATAAGAGAGTAATGACTTTTTTTGTCTAGAGGAAGATTAACCAAAGCAGGTACGATCTTTGATACCCTTCTATAACTCATGAAATTCTCTAATGTCAGAAAGGCTCTAGTATGAAATGAAAATGCTTGCAGTCAAGCTGTTTCTTCAGTAATAATCGAGCGATAATTACGAAAAAGGAGATAGATTGTATGCTTCTGATTGAAACTGAAGACTATTCAGAAGTGAAGATATTTTAGGCTTATAGAAGTCACCATTTAGTTTGTGCGAACTTCCATCTTTGATACGGCCATGATGCTAAACGGTATTAGCAAGAAGGTTTAGCGGATCGGAAAAATACAAGTTAGAGCTGGATAATACCTAGCTCGAATGCTTAGTGAATAAATTTTCAAAGATTTTGTAAAAGTGATACGCTATCACAATTAGACCAGCGCTGACTTGGAAAGAAAGTTTTGCGTGAAGTAGCGAGATTTGAAGGATAACCGTCTAATATTATGCTTTTCTCTTCCGTTTAACTTCAAAAGACGACCACTCATTGACTCGAAACGACATAACTACGGAACTTCCCCACTTTGAATTCAACAATGAGATAAGTATGACTTGCTCATGTTTTTAGTAACAAGTTGTCTACTTGCAGTGAAATGCAAATACATATGTGACTACCTGAGAAAAGAATCTTCCACATGCTGGCGGAATATGATGAACTAGCTCAGAAACAACCAATTAGACACATAAAATACTAACAAGGGAAGCTATTATACTCAGGGCTCGGCACAGGTGGCTTGCAAAGCAAGCTGGATATCGTTTTTGGGGGAAAAAGCAAAGGGGATATCGTTTTTGCGGAAGAGCATAACGCTGTCTTTCGGTCTGCTGCCGGCACGCTGCCGGCATGCCGCCAGCAAATGAACAAAGGGTCTGTTTACAGCGAAGTGAAGATGAAATGGCACCAAAATAGGTGTGTAGATGGGCAATGGGGAGTTGGGACTATGTATGAAAAATTATGAAAAAATTATGTGAACTAAGGGCATGACAAACTTTTTTTAGGGTTAGGTGGCTTTCAAGCCACCTGGATAGCCAGCTGAGGTGGCTTAGCGCAAATAAAGTCATATAATTCCTATTCCTCACATAATTTTTTCAAATTTTTTACATATAAGTAATCTACATTCAATATTCTACAAAACAGCTCTTGTACCTCCTCGAACCCTCTCCTCCCCGCCTAGTTATAGCCCTCCAAATTATCTAGAAGGCAGCGGCAAAGGTGCTCCAAGCTCGCGGTGGTGCGCGGCGGACACAGCATGCCGCCAATCCGGATAATACAAACAATCATCGGTTCTTATTGTCTATTTTTTGTCGGTTTTCTATCCTATTTCATCCTTTTTGTTTTCATTTTTGATTTGTATGTATGTAACGTGTCACGGGGGATGTCGTACTTTTGTGGCGGAGTCAAGTTGGACTTCGTTTTTTGCATTTTCAACTAGCCACCTCGTGCCGAGCCCTGATTATACTTGGGTCCGAGTCGAATAGAAACTCGATCATTCGAATAAAACATTCGAATATATTCGCATTCGAAATTCGATATTCGGAGTTCTTCCATTTTCGAATAATATTCGAAACTCGAATAATTGAAAAAACGGGGTTTCGAATAAAATTCGAAAACTCGAATAATCAAAAAACGAGGTTTCGAATATTATTCAAAAACTCGAATAATCAAAAAACGAGGTTTCGAATATTATTCGAAAACTCGAATAATCAAAAAACGGGGTTTCGAATAGATTTTTTTCGAATGTTTTATTCGAATGTTTATTCGAAATCGTTTTCGAATGAACTCCCGTGCAGATCAGTTGAGTTTGTTGCAGAGCCAACCGCTGAGTAGCTCGCTTAGTCTGCGTTTTTCTTGCAAAACTTGGTAATGCATTTTTTTGCAGCCGGGATCACCTTTGAACTGTATAAGCTGCATTCCTCCAACTGCTGACAGTAAAAAAATTAGATGTAATCATATTCATTTTAATTGATGTTATTGGCACCAAATCGGCAAAAAAGCTGTCAAATTCAAGCTCATGTCCCGAGTTCATGTACTGGAAATGAGTTGACATGCCTGTTCCTCTTCCTTTGCATCGCTCTGCTTTTGGTACGCAAAGGTCCCCATTAGTGAGCACATTTGCTTGTAACATTCATATTGCACAACTTTCTCTATTCTTTACCTTAGAGATCTTTCGCGAATTGGTGTTGAGCAAAGGGCAGCGCAGCTGTGGTGGATTAGGCGGTTGCTGGATTTTGCTGTCATATCACCTTGCAATAAAGTTTTCTTCAGTGAATAGTACAGGATAGTTCTTTTATCACAGTGCATCCAAGATTCACGGAGGCTTTCAGGTACTTCAACACCTGGAGCTATCAACCTATCAACTATGGTAAAGGCTTGGGCCGGACGAAGAAAGTCCACATTGAGAGCGAGCTTTGATTATGACAGGCCCCACACATACTGCACGCGATAGTCGTATGCGATTTGCCAATTACAAGATGTCTTCAAATGTAACGAAACTTACCACAATTGTATAGCGTGTACAACTTTCTATTATAAATGAATAAATGCCCTGCCCTTTGTACTTTTAGAATCCGCCTACGTAAGTTTTGGACAATTTCTCAGACAAATCACCGGAACTTCCGCAGGACAAGCCCAAATTTGCAGAAGATCCGCAGGATTTTGTTCACTGTTGCAGAAATGAAAACCTTGAAGATCGGAAGATCATTTTCATGCCGAACTGGTTGAACCGGAAATTCCGCAGAACCATCTGCAAAATCCTGTGGAAATTCCGAAAGATGCCAGAGGTTCCGCAGCACTTTGACATGCCAGAACTTCCACAGGACTTTGAATGTGTTGTCTCGTGTTGTTGCCTCGCCAACAACTAGAGTGTATCATCGAACATGTCAGACGTAGCTTAGAGGATAGAAGTTGGGTCTCACATTTAATAGAGTGAGGTTGGAATCTCGCTTTGGTGTTCTCTTTTGCTGTTGTGGTTGCCATTCTTCAAAACTTCCGCAGGACCTCATTTCGGAACTTCCGCAGCACGTTTACGGAACTTCCGCAGGTGACCCGGCGCAACTTCTGCAAGTGCTCTGCGGAAGTTCAGGTCATTTGTCTGAGTTGACTATAGACAAATCACATCGCTACTGAAATGCCTGCAGTACGCTCGCGGCTATAGGGGCATTCTTGCTCGCTTCGCGAAGTAAAACATGCCTTCGCCCACGACTAATTTATACTACACAAGACGAAAGTATCCAATAAACAGGTATGGTATCGTCGCATTTGTGGCATATAAGTACAGTGTGGCCGCCGTTACTTGCGCGCCTTCCCCCCCCCCCCCCCCCCCGAGAATGGGCGAAATTCTTGAAAGTTACTCAAATGTGTTAGAAAATGTGCAGGGGATTTACTTGGGGTCAGGGACCCAAAAAGAAGATTCATCCAGCATTTTCTGCTTCAAAATGTATGAAAAGTTGTAATGTTTGGAAAAACTGCCTTTTTATCAGTTCTCAAGCATTTGTTTGACTCGGATGAAGGTCCTAGGCTTCGCCGAGCCTTTGCAGTGAATATGTGAAAAGCGCAGGAGTCAACATGGCGTAGTCGCTGGTATTGATAGACGAACCTCAACCTCACCTCCAGGTAGACGAGTTTTTGAACCGAAAATTGAGTTTTAAAGCTCGAAAAGCTCTGTCACGTGCCCAGCACGTCGCCTGTACAACGATAGACTCGCGCGCATAGCTTGAACGTCATGGCAACTCTCACGATTTTGGTTCCGCCTTAAACGCCTTTTTTTCCAAAAATGAGTGTTGCACTCTGTCTGATCACGACACACTCTGACGTCTCGATCGAGCGGAAAACCGCTCAAAACTTCGAAATTCTAGTATATCTGACAGTTTAGTAAAATTTGACTTGATGAGGAGTTCAAAGCAGTGAAATTTGGAGTCTTGTGAGATACACTGCGCACAACCGAGCTGCAGACAGAGCGTTCTAAGTTCAATGCTGCAAATACGTTTTTGTAAAAAGTCTGATAGCTTCTGCATGAGTACGTCACCATGCAAACAAGGTGTCAACTTCCAACCGAAAATTTTCGCGCGTCAGAAATCGAGTTTTGCGTCACAGAAGCGTGCTTACCCCTCAATAAGATGAGGCTCGTTTATCGATATCAGCGATTACGCCATGTTCTCAAGCTTTTTATCATACTCATTGCAAAGGCTCGGCAAAGCCGAGGACCTTTATTTAAGTCAAACAAATGCTTGAAAATTCGGGGGAAGGGCAGTTTTTCCAAACATTACAACTTTTTTAGATTTTGAAGCAAAAAATGCAGAATAAATCTTTTTTTTGAAAAGGCGACTGCTTGCAAGTATAGCGAATGTTTCACATTTTGTTGTTGTATATGAACAAAAAATTTCGGGTTCAAAGAACATAGTACTGGTTAGAAATTAGAGGTGGCTTTATAGCTGTGACCAGCCTTGGGAACCCGTTTTTCCACATTTTTCAGTTCTTCTCCGGCCAAAATCAATGAAATTGGGAGCCGTTCTGGTCAATGATAAGACTTATCTCCACACAGGATAGTAGTTTTTCAGGCAATTTCGAACAAGAGAAAGCAAATTACAGTGATTTTTGGGGTGGCTTTATAGCTCTGGCCAGCACTATAGAAGCTACCTAACTTAGCTCGATCTTTTGGCAAAGAACACATATATTCCGAATCAGCTTTAAACGCTGATTGTAAATATGCTATTCTTAGCTGCCACACACCATTCCGAAGCAAGTTATAGGCTTTTTCCTGCGCAAAATTGGCATACTCACCGACTCACTGGCATCAGGCATCATCATTCAAGGTGCTAATACACCTGCATTAAGGTTCTTTTTAGTGAGAACAGATTGCATTTGTGTTATTTCAATATTTCAGAGTTTTTTCTTGCAGATTTCTATCTACAGGCTGTCTTCCCATGCTCAGTAGTATGCCAATTTTGCGCAACAAAAGCCCATAACTCGCCTGGAATGGTGCATGGTAGCTGGGAATAGCATATTTGGAATCAGCGTTGAAGCTGACAGAATATGTTTTTCCCTTGCCATAAGGTCGAGCTAAGTTAGGTAGCATTCCTTATAAGCTTACATGCTCTTGAAAAATTTCTGATAGGCATTTCAGAAAAAAACAAGGATTCTCGCAAGACTTCTTCGATACACCATTTGTCCAACACATAGAGAATGCTATTTTGAATAGAAAAGACTTTTTTGCTCTCAACTTTAATCAACAGTTGTTATTTACATAACCGAGTCAACATCGCAAGTTATCTACCCTGAGACATTTTTCTAAAAAAAAAAACAAATCAAGCAGACGGCGGAGCAGGCCCAGTTGCAGTTTAGTGCTTAAGAATCAAAACAAACCTCGATAATTTCACAATTTGTTTGTGATTCATTCTCTCGAAATCAGCGAATCAAAAGATCAGTATAGATGTTATCCAGTAATTGTAATGTTCTAATTATGCGCATTGAATTCGCCATAGGTTGCCTCAGTTTTCATAAAAAGCTAATCAGAAACCGAGCAATTCGTTTGTACTTTCGGAGGGCATTTACTGCCAATTTTACGCGAGTACATGCCGCAAGCCTAAAAGAATTCTGAGGGCTTCTCTTCGTTTTACATGGTTGAACTGGCCTAGCATTTTCCCAAAGTAAAGCTAAGTCACCTTCATCCGAAGCAGCCGATATGGGTAGTATGAAACAGATCTGGAAAGAATTGTTAGTCGCTAAGTTAGGGATTTAAGACAAAACATACCAAAGTTGCAAGATATTTCAGCCCAGACATGTTGAAGGTACTGGCTCACTGCTCTCTTCCTTTTTATATGCAGCCACTTCCAAGGAACAGCCCTCTGCAATTTCAACGCTTTTTGCTGCATCATAAAGCCAACATTTGGATGTTCTCATAACTTTGGTGGCAATGACTTGTGATATGAAATCATGGCATAGATGGAAACCTTTGAAATGACGCCGATATTTAGATTCAACTACGACTGACAGCTTTCTTAGTGCTAAATGAAGCCAAACATCGGCGAAATACAAAAACAAAGCTGTATATTGCCCATCTCATGAAAACTTGGAAGAAATTGACTAAGAATTTTAGAATTTCAGTGACATTTTTGCCCTTCGCAACAACTTTGATTCTCTATCGAAATTCTTAAGATTTTGTCACTTTCGCTAGAGCTGAAGTGATCACATCATGCACAGTAAGACTAATATTATCGTCAGAAAAAATGTGCGAAACTGCGAAATACATAGATTGAGTTAAGTGGCAACTGAGTTTTTTCATACTTTTCTTTTTGAATGTGCGCACTTGAATTTTTGAATAATTTGGATTACGATGCATGTTATACATACAAAGTATATGAATTCTCGATAACAAGATAGAAAATTTTTCAGGCAGATTCAAAAGAAATGGTAAAATTTCGGGTTTTACGATTTCCTCAATCAGTCAATTTTCTCAGTCAGTCCGTTATCACACCAGCTATCGTCGAGTCATTCGTAACTGCCTAGTGCACACTAAACACGCTAACGGACGAACAGCAAAACTATAATCTGTTCATTTCCAGAGATTTCTGCTTGTTTCTTTGTCTTTTTTGTTTTTGTTGATTACAAGCTAGTCCATAGAACACATTTTTACACTTTGTTAGACTAAAAAACATTTTACCGGAAAGTTACCAGTAAGGGTGCCGTCGCTAATAGGACTTAGTGTGCAGTCTCACATATTAAGTTACAAATGACTCGAGGTTAGTTTTGTGATGCACCACTGTGCTGAGAAAGTACTCTCAGCTTTGAAAGATTCTATATTTTCAACTTTGTTAAAACGGCTTCAGGCACCTTTTGACAGAGCAAAGCAAACACTTAGAAAATGTTTTTTAATACTCCATGTAAAATTTAATTCTAATGTCAAAGTTCTTTGGTTACGCCGGATTATCACTTTCAGCTTATATATATATATATATATCAGTGGCGTACCGAGGGGGGGGGGGGGGGGGCGCGCCTCCCCCCAAGAATGGGTCGCGAAATTTTTGAAAGTTACTTATATGGGTTATAAAAATGTGCAAGTGACTTGTTTATTCTTGTAAATAATTAAAATAAGTTTTAAAAATTTTTAAAAATTCTAATTAGCCTTGTAAAAAAATCTTTTTCTGGGGCGTGGCTGACGCCACGCCCCCTTTTTCCAGATTTTAGGGGTCGGGAACCCGCAAAAGTTTTTAGAAGCACCCCAAAAATTTTTTCGGAATGCGTGGCTAACGCCACGCACCTTCTTTGGAAAAAAATTTTTGTCGCGCCCCCCCCCCCCCCCCCGAGCCGAAAGCTCGATCAGCACAAACTTAACTCACTTAGTAATTAAATAAAAGAAAAATTAGAATAATGGCTTTTCTGGATTTTATCGCGCAGTTTCTAGATTTTTGGAATTGTTTCTCAAAAATTCCGAATTTCGGATGTTTTCGTTCTTTCATTTTTATCTCTGCAATCTGAACAAGCTGGAAAGTCGCCAAAGGACTATTGGAAACTACATGCTTTACGCTTTCTAATAAAGCTTAAATTGCGCAAAATCGTTGTGACGGAAAGAAGTTGTGATTTTTTGAAAATAGTGCGAACGAACTTTCGAACCAACCTAATATATATATCTAAGATATTCTTATAAAGAGTTGATGGTCTTTTCCGTGGCTAAACTGGCAAGCTTAAGAGAAAGATTCTGGACTGCATTTCTTATATAATTATGCAGTACACCTTAGAAATATAACCGTAATAGCTTTATCTATGCGATATTAGAGACATACCAAGAGTATAAGAGACCCATATCCACATATTTCATGCATATTGAATCTCTTGTCTCGATCAAAATGTCCAACAATTCTTTATTGATGTCTGACGAAAAATTCTATGTTAGGTTGGAAACTAACAATAAGTTTCTCGGCTCATTCAATAACTTTTCTCTCTCTCAAAATCAAGCACTAAAATTTTGCCATTACGTAGGTTATGATGTAAGCTAGAAGAGTAGCTGCTGTTCTGCCAAATTCTGTCGTCGCAGCGAGAGTTACGGTAGGTACCTTATACATAAAGCTGAAAGTCTGTTTATATGTCTAACTATCTGTCTGTCTGTCTGTCTGTATGTGTGTACGTATGTTCCGAATAGAAAATTCCATTTCTGAACCGATCCGGGCCAAACTTGGCACACATACACTTCGGTCCCCGACGGGTGTCATAGGCTACTCCTCGTCATCGATCGATGTCGATTTTATCGATATTTATTGATTTTTTGCAGACTTCACCTACGGGGCTGGGAGTTGGCGCAGGGGGGTAAGTGAGCATGGGGATTCCGAATACAATATTGGTTTTCAGAATTATCGATTATTACTCTTATTGATTTTATCGATTTTTTGTAAAGTTTGGCCTGCGGGTCTGGGAATTTGCACAAGGAGGTAATCGAGTATGCTGATTAGGAATACAATACCAGTTTTCAGAATTATCGATAACTTCTACTGATTTTATCGATTTTTTTGCAAAGTTTGAGCTACGGGGTTGGGGGGTTAGTGAGGAAGGTAGGTGAGCATACTGATTACTAACACAGCGGGAGCAGGGAATTGCACAAGTGAGCACAGGTAAAGGTGTACAGGGATAGAAATGGAACCTTTATCTTGTAAGATTTTATATGTTCTCTGGTCATGAAACCTGGGCATTGTCCTGTATTCATGAACTTTCTTGTAAGCCACGCAGGTTTGTTAAGATATTTATTAGGTCTAACGTTTCGGCAATAATGCCTTCCTCAGAGACCTGAAAGAAAGGCCCGTAGTAAACCTCCGTCATCCTAGATCAGCTGCGGCGGGCCTCAGTTGACGTTGCGGCGCCTTAGCGCAGTGTCAAGCGAGCCATCGATTCGGATGCGGATCGTTTTGTAGGCATGATAAAAACTGCGTGTAGTCAAAGAAAAAACAGGTCAAGAGATTGTGCAGGTTTGGTCAAGTGGCTAAAGCTAGTGTGATGCACGCGGCAGCGCCGGGGTTCGCGACCGGCAGGTGCTGACCTTTTTGCTATATCGCCGGGGCAATCTTTGATAGCAACCACTATCAAAAAAATCGATGGTGGACGCTGTCTTTGCTGCGCAAACGAAGACATAAACCGGATACAATAATTTAGCATCAAGATTCATAAAAAAACTGTGATTTTTGGAAGAGAAAAAGGGGAATTTCATTTCTATGTCAAGCATTTTTCGAAAAATGTAAAAATTTGATCAACATAGCCCAAGCTGACACGAAATATGTAGAAAAAAATTGTTATCCCATTTTTGCTGCGATCAGCTGTTCATTGATCATCCCCATCCGTATGTTACCATATTTGTGCAATTTCGGGCACTGTCGTCTGCAGAATCAGCCAGCTGACGTTTCCCGTAAGTTACTCACGAGCAACTTACGGGATTTGTGTCTGCGTCTCCTTGCAGACACGCTATCTCCGTAAGCCACGCCAACGGCGACAGTTTAGCTTAGGGCAGGCAGCGCAGCTCATTGCGGCAGCTGACCGGCCGCTTGGCTGTCATCCCAGCGTCTATTCTTAATGCACTGTAGCAAGGGGGATCGTCAGATTAGCTTACGGATCTCTTCTGAGGGGGTCATCGCAGATCATCTGAGCTGAGAGGGGATTTACTACGGGCCAAAGTCTCACACTAGTTTTTGCCTTATATGATCAAATCTCTCCTCTTGAAAAGCCTAGTTCAACGCCCTAGGAGTAAACAAGCGGAGACATTACACGACAAGTAGCATAACAAGATCTCCACTGACAGCGCAACTACGACGTTCAAACTCCACTAGTGTTAAAAGACTATAGCTGACCGATATGGACAGCTTAAATAGTAGTGGAGACAATATCTATAAGTGACAGTATGACAGAAATGGCATGAAGTCACTTGTGATGGAGAGCTGTTCATTCTTCCCGTTAAGTTTCGGTTCGCGCGAGAGAATGTATGCCGCTTCAAGCGCTTTGCGAGCAGCGATTCTTGTCTCATAACCTGAGATGATGCACCTGATATCGAAGTCGTTGCCGTGATGATCTACTTTCCTGTGTTTCCCTAGCGGACTGGCCATGCTTTCCCGCCTCTTACTCGCCAAGTATTCATTGACACGCACGCTGAGTTGCCGACCAGTTTCCCCTATGTAGGTAGCGTGGCATGCCAGACATTCAATCTCGTAGACGATGCCAAACTTAGCACAGTCTCCCATTTTTCCGCTAGGGCAAGTGACGCAATCCTTCGTAATACAAGCTGTATCGTATAAACGATTACGCACTAGTTGTCGCTTAATGTTGCTTCGAGGGATATTCACGAGAATAACATCTTGCTCCAACTGAGCTTGTACTATACATGTTTGAAACGCGTGCTTTACTCTATCGGAAATAAATGGTAAGCATAATGGAATTCTGGCACCAGCTTGGCGATCTTCAGCATTTGCTGTAAACGTTCTAGAATGTCTGGGTTTTGATGAGGAGTAGTCTTAACTGCAATATCTTCAAATGTTCAAACACTTACTATTCACAGTTGAGAGGGTTGGCAATGGGCCAAAGGTTAGCACCTACGCTAGCCATCTGCTTCATGAGCAGAATAGAAAGACCGGTGCTACTACGATGCCCACTTATGTACTGTCGATATATTGACGATTGTTGCATTATAACATCAACACAGTCCGAAATGGACGAGTGTAGTGGACGAGCGCTTGAAGCGGCATACATTCTCTCGCGCCAACCGAAACTTAACGGGAAGAATGAGCAGCTCTCCATCACAAGTGACTTGATGCCATTTCTGTCATACTGTCACTTAGAGATATCGTCTCCACTACTATCTAAGCTGTCCATATCGGTCAGCTATAGTCTTTTAACACTAGTGAAGTTGAACGTCGTCGTTGCGCTGTCGGTGGAGATCGTGGTATGCTACTTGTCGTGTAATGTCTCCGCTTGTTTACTCCTAGGGCGTTGAACTAGGCTTTTAAAGAGGAGAGATTTGATCATATAAGGCAAAAACTAGTGTGAGACTTTTTTCAGGTCTCTGAGGAAGGCATTATTGCCGAAACGTTAGACCTAATAAATATCTTAAGAAACCTGCGTGGCTCACAAGAAAGTTCATGAATACAGGAACTTTCATCGTTTTTGACAGGGTCGTGCGGAGCCGGGTAAGCCAGCTAGTATGATAAGAGAGGAATTATAAAATTTGACAGATTTGACTGAAACTTGGTTTAATGGAAATACCCGAATGCTGATCACGAAAACGATATGGAAGTTGCATGATAAGGGCTTTTTGTAATATAAGTGTAGGTTTACGATATATGGTCTCACCCTAAACTTTTAGATTGGCGGGTCAAATAAGCTTGATACGTGAAATTTAGGTGAATTTTGAGGTTCTGACTCCTTGGACTGGCGAAGCAGCGGAGCCGGGTAGGTTTGCGCACAGTTCGACACAACACACACACAAATTTCTTTTTTTACTATTACTTAATTTTTTTGCTGAAAGCTCCACAGATATTCAAATCTGTCTCAAAGCTTTATTTTGTTGAAATTTCAAGACTTCCGAAGTTTGAATAGATCGTCCAAACCTTCTCTATTTCTGAGCGAAGAAGTTGCAAAATGGAACACTTGCGGCAAGGTGCGATTTACACCAAAAAAATTCAATTATTTCTCGTTACAGAAAGGAGAGGAACCCGAATTCAGCTTCAGTCGCGCGGAGAAGAAAATGACATCCGATAAGTGGAAATAGGACATTTTCCCATAATACCATCTTCTCCTTTAAGCGCATCTTAACGTTTGTAAATAAATGGTTATCTTTGCCTTAATCTTATTCTTCCATTCTCTTCCATCAGTGTAAAATTGTTTTTTAATTCTTAATATCTGCCTATTTTTCCTAACCTTATTCGGTTATGCATACATTTTGATTAATGTTGATTATCATTTTATATAATGCCTTTATAATTTCGTGCATAATCATTTAAGCTTCATTTTTCTTTATCGATTCTTAGCCTAAACAATCTCCTAATGTGCATTTACCACCGCCTATTGTGATTCTAATTATGCATATATTTTGATTAATGTTGATTATCATTTTATATAATGCTTTTATAATTTCGTGCATAATCATTTAAGCTTCTTTTTTCATTATCGATTCTTAGCCTAAACAATCTCCTAATGTGCATTTACCACCACCTATTGTAATTCTAATTATGCATATATTTTGATTAATGTTGATTATCATTTTATATAATGCTTTTATAATTTCGTGCATAATCATTTAAGCTTCTTTTTTCATTATCGATTCTTAGCCTAAACAATCTCCTAATGTGCATTTACCACCACCTATTGTGATTCTATAGGGGTCTGCATAAAACGATACACTGCGCCATTTGTTTTTCGATAAAACTATTTCGCTGTCCACGTCTCTTAGCATCTCGAAAGTTTGAAAATATTTTCAGATCAAAGTAATGATGGCTTACAAAAAAGCGAAAAACTAGTACTTCAAAATGAAGGATATGGAAGAAACGGATCGCGAATCAAAAGCGAAAACCGCAAAGTGCGGAACTCCAATTAGTACTGCGGAAACCCTGTACCCTGAGATTGCAGCGTTTCCGCAGCGCTTTCGCAGGATTTCGCCGGGTCACCTGCAATCCTGCGAAAGCGCTGCGGAAGTTCCGGACGGTTGTCTGAGCGCATGGAGAGATCAGTGAAATATCATATAGGGTTGTTTGTAAAATGTCACCTGCTTCGGGTTTCAACTTCGATTCGCCAAACCTCTTAGGAACATACCCTCGATACATAGAGCCACGTACTCTGGTAACCTTCACTTTGAGGACTAAGGGGGGACAAAACCTTCACCTGAAAAAAAAAACAGAAGTCATCCGGGGCAAAGCTCCGGATGTTATTATCCTGACTATGTCGGAGAATGTTAATGAAGCAAATATAGGAAATGATTACTTTAGCTTATCTCAGCAAAACCGAGAATGCGTTTTCATAGCCTTTTACCGTAAAAAGAAGGTTTCTGTGGAATTTCCATTAGAATTCAAGACAAAATCTCTTAGTTATCCTCTCATTTAAACGAAGTCGAGTTTCAGAAGTCTAGGAAAGCTATTGGAGTTAAAAACAAAAAAAAGAGAAGCTGCGCTCAAGTCTTGCGCAGAAGGTCGCGCACGAAAAGGCTGGTCTATCTCGTTAATGAGTGGTTTTTGAAGCATGGGACGTTGTCAGTTCTCCTCGCCGTGTCATGACGATCAGAATGATATATAATGTTGCAGGGTTTCGTTGAGACCCTGCGGAGATCTACCACCAGAGCCAAATGCCCCGTCGGCTCTGGTCTGTCTCCGCTGCTCGTCTGCGTCTCCGCGCGCCGCGCGCTACCTCGCTACCCCAAACGCGGGGAGCGGGGCATTTGGCTCTGGTACCCCTTTCTTCGCTGTTTCGAGCCCAATTTTAGCAAGCTATATATCATTTTGAAGCTCTTGATCTCTATTTTCATGCTGACAACGTCCCAGAACCACATTTTTTGATTTGATCGAGAAATCCGACAAAAACCTTGTTTTCGGGAATCTCTTGTTTTTTCCTAGTTTAACTATTTTCACGCGGTTTTTCGTGCATTCTATAGATATTGCTTCTGTTCATCATGCAGACAACCAGCCAACCCTTATCTCTTCGATTATGGTGGAATTTTTTGCGAAAAATCGTAAAAAGTGCGTTTTTCTTTACCTTGTTCTGTCTCAGTGCTTTCGCATCGATTTTTTTCCATCTTGGGCGATTACTGCTCAGAACAGTAAGCGCAACAATCCAGACAACGTCCCAGGAAACAAGAACGTCATTGCGGGGGTAAAAATTCAACGGACGCATCAAAATTCAAAACCCCGTGTTGCGAATTGCTGGTCCTGGAGCGAAAACTTGCATTTCGTAAAGCCGCCAAATGAAAGATTTCAGCCCTCTTTGCAGCGTTTTTATCCGTTTTTCAGCAGTTTTCGCTTCTTATATATGTTTTGCGTATATTCTCTTCTTTGATCATCTTCAAACAACCTTCACTATTCATGACGTCAGATGTTCAAATAACCTTCACTTTTGACGCCCTGTCTCTAGACTATCGAAGGTATGCTTAGGAATGATCATTACAAGTGTGATAACTAATGACTGTTACATTTAATTGTTACAACGACTGTTACAATCTACAAAAACTTGGCAATTTATTTTCACGGCAATAATTTTCACATTCATTTTGTTGTCTTTTGAGGTGCGGCACATCAAACTTCTGTGGAAACGAGAGCATTTGTAAAACAGATACTGTAAAAGAAGTTTTTGCGTAAGCGAGTTCACTGAATTGTTCCTCAGAATTAACAGTTCAAGAAGAGGTATAAAAACGGGGCACTTTTGAACCGAGCCAATACAGAGAATGACTATTCAGAAAAAAGTTATTCCAAACAACGCAAGGCTGCAACGCCACGTACGAGCCTCACTCTCGCTCAACTTGATTCGCGTTAGACATTTGGAGATACTAATTGTCTCAGAGAAAAGAACAGACACTAAAATTTGCAACAACCAGTTGATTGCGCACTTAAGGCAACCAAACAGTTTTATCAAGATGAGAAGGACGGCATAAAAGGAGGCCCACAAGGGAGGAGAACTAGGGACGAATCATGATGAATCAGATGTTGCCATCTCAGAGGGGATGGAAAGGTAACCAGAAATTGAAATTAGTTTTCGACGTGTTTGTTATAAAATGAAAATTAGTGCAAGAAGTCTTTGCTATAAAAGTTAAATTTGTGAAAGTTTGGAAAGAGAAGCTTGCTAATTAATACGCATGCGTTGCAAAGCTGCTCAATTTTCTGCGCAAACAAGGGAGAATGATTTAATAGTTTATCCAAATTATTAGGTTGTTGCAAAAACAATGTCCGTTTTACAAAATTTCATTTTGAAAAGCTATAACTCCGTTCAGTTTTCATATTTTTGAATGCAATGAAGACCATCAGATGCAGTAAACTTTTCGTAATCTAAGGCACACCTGCATATACTGATATCGCAAACGGCAAGAAAACCATCCGTCAGCAAACCAAAAGTTTTGCTTTTGAAAACCTCGTCTTTGAAAAATTACAAATTCCTTCAAGTTTTGTTGTTATGGCCGCTAATCAGCTTATTTTGTAGACGCAACCCAGTAGTATACGCTTCTATAAAAAGAACTTTAGCGAAGAAGTTCTGCGAAATAAAAAAGATAGAAATCCAAAATTGTTCACTTTTTCAAGCCTATTTGTGATAGGCTTGGAAGTCCCAAATTATGAAAACTTGGAGTTCTTAATGCACTGAATAGCTAAGTTTTTCTGCATGAATTGTAGATAAGATGTCCTGACTTTAAGCCTCCAGAACTGAGCGAAGTTTCGGCGATTGCCCTAATCAGGAAAAATTTCGAACCCATAGAGTTCCAGGCAGCGAGTGTCTTTTTTGAAGCTCGATTTGTCAGTTATATTTCAGGTATATTCGAAAAACTTATTTACACATGCAATAAGTAAACAATATTTATCATATACAGTAGCTATGTTTTCAGAAGAATTCCTTTATTTGCGCCTGAGTTGTGGCCAAGAAAGTTGGAGCAATGAAATTTCGATTTTGAGTGCGGCTGTGCAAAATGCTAGTGAAAATCTTACAGATGAGATAAAAGCGCAATTTTGCAACCGTTAGAAAGTATATGAAGAAAGCTTTCCAATGATGTGCAGAATCTTTATCGAAAAAGAAAGCCTGAAGGAGAAAAGTCGTTCGGAATATACGCCTAGAAAAACGGACATTATTTTTGCAACAACCTAATATAAGTCGCAGATATCCGCAGGTTGATGACAATGCAAAACTTATCCCCAGACAAGTTTGCTATCATACGGGCAAGATCGAGAGATCACTTGATGTTTGCACAAAGTTTCGAAGTAAATCTAATCTTGCTGTATGCTAGGATAAAATTCACACTGTTGAACTGCGTTCGTGAATAAGGACTGATCGCTCTCTTGGGTAAGGTTTACCCTTAAAAGTAGGATTTACCCTCAAGGTTCGCCGATCGATACGGGCTGATTGCTTTCCGAAGTAAACCTATCCTATCCTCAAGGGTTCGTTGATGAATACGGCAAATGAACCCTGGGCTAAAACGTATTCTTGAAGGTAAGTTTTACCCTCAGGGTTTCTTAAAGGCAGCTTCCAGCCAGAATTTGCCCCCCCCCCCATGTTTTCGTCATTCTGGGGCCTTTCCCTGGCCCTGATTACAGTTCCGAACTTCAAACTTTTCAAAATTCACAAAAAAAAACCCGACTCCTGGAAATCCTGTCTTCAGGGCGCGGACGAGTTACAATCGCTAGTGCCCGTCGGCATGCCAGCGGCGAGGAGCTGCAGCTCCATGGGTGCAGTTGCAGCAGTGCACAGCATCTGCTCACTATCATGTCAATACGTGTTGGGAGGCATTCCCTGGCTGGGCGGAGTCTGATATTAGACTCCACCCAACCAGGGACTTCCCTTATCTCCACTCAGAGACAACCTTAGAAGACCGGACCAACGCTTGCCCCTTTTGTGGGTATTACACTCAGGATCGAAACTAATCGAAGGGGTTTAGGTTTAGCCTGGACACTGCCTTCAATGAATATGGTTGATGATATCGATTTCTCAAACTATGGGGTGTGATCGATCGAATAAGAGGGTTGATTCTTGCGTGGTCGTCAATTTTCTTCCGGAGCGCTTATGGAGGAAGCAGGCTTACATCAGCTTATGCAAATGCCATTGACTGAATTTAGATGACAAACATAGATTGACCGTTAACGTATTTGATTGTTGTTGAGCTTGCAAAAAAGGCTTGAAATCACGCACAATAGAAACTTTAAAAACAAAACTCAAACTCAAATTTGACTTACATTTCGCAAAGCTCCGTACGTCGCTTTTTTGATCGCTGTTTTGACTGCATTGCACATATTATGACAACGAACGAATGGAGAAGGAAATTTATAGACCCATGCCAGTATCTATATAACTGATGAAAAGAATCCTTACAAAGTGTACCAACTAATCTGAATAAAAAAATCTTTTGCTATGCAAACAAAAGCATCTCACATGAGATTTTTTAAATCACGTTCAAAACCTTCGACCCTGAATTTAATACAGGCTTCTAAGGGTGAGTGCGGTCAGTTTAAGCCCGTTTCAAAGATTTACTCAATCTCGGTGTTACAAATCATGACCTTTCATCGTCTGGACTTTGTTGCCAACTTCTTTTTTAACTGATAAGTAAAAACACTCAAAACTTGCCAAATTTGAAATGATGCTCGTATAATAGCAAACTTGTAACTTGCAACTAGCAACTTAACTTAAAACGCCAAGACTGGAAAGAACTGAAGGAACCGAACAACAGTTCTATGCTATCCGAAAGAGAGGAGAACATCTGCACTGAAATTGCATTGGATACTTTTACTATAGAACTTCAAGGCTTACTCTACGAAGCCAAAAGCCGGTGGATTGATAAGGAATAGCAGACTTGGTCACATTTGCCCGAAGTGCATAAGTCCAAAGTTTAGTCCGCATCTGTTTGAAAATGGATTTTTCTGAATGCGCCTATTTACAGAGAGACAATCACACAGATAGAAATTTAGCTTTATATATAAGAGATATTTATACTGTTAGCGGGTGGAAGACTCTTCGAGGGATGTTGGCCTCGGATTGATACAATAACTGTGTAGGAAGAGTAGAATTGGTGGTTCAGATTTATTTAGGCAAGTACAAGGTTGTGCGAGCGAACCGTTCACGGTAAGCTCGTAAGGAGAGTGAGGTCAAAGCCTCCGAGATACGAAAGGGTGGTAAGGCCCGCCCACTCAACGGGTGGTCCTCGATTCGGTAATTGGGGGGAATCACCGTACGATGATACTCCGCCGCACAACGACAACAAAAGGAAACATGAAAACAAGGATGACAACATATTTAACTTGGCGATGCTTCTTATCTTCAGCTGTGATGTGATGTGGGCGGCTTGTGGGGCTGAGCGGCGGTTCGGTGGGCTTTGAAGTTGACTGTGGCTGTGGCAGGGTGGGAGTCGTGGCTGGTGACAGGCTGGGAGTCGTTGGCTGGTGGCAGGGTGGAGTCGTTCGCTGGTGGCAGGCTGGGAGTCGACGATCGGCTTCACGGCTGGCGGGAGGGCATCAGTGCTTGTGGGGTCGCTTTGTGGGAGGCTGCGGCCTCCTCTTCTGTGAGCAAAGTAGATGATTGTGACCAAGGCCACAGACACTACATTTGAGTGCACATGAATTTTCATGGGCTTCCTTCAGGCACTGAAGGCATAGTCCTAGTCGAGTGGCTTGTGACGTTTTGGATACTGGATCCGGGTAACGAAGGCATCTCGCTGAGTAGTGGCTGTCACGGTTTTCGGCAACCGTGCAGAAAATACAGCTAGACTTGGGTGCACTGCGTTCTAGGAGCGCAGCTTGCTGCTCGAGTATCGTCTGCATTTTCTGCTCGAGGGCCTGCATTTGTTGTTGAAGGGCCAGCCTATCCTGCTTAGTGGCTTGCATCTCGGGCAGTAGGTGGTGAAGCAGAGTTGAGACGTCACATTTGGCAGCGATGGCAGCGCATACTTGTAGTGCATGATGAGAAGTTCTGTTTAGCTTGCAACTCAGTGCTGCCCATTGGAATTTGGAATTTGTCTGGTAAGACAAATGACTCGCTTCCAGTGATGGCGAAACGCTTGTTTAGCAGTGGTAGTGATAACTTCTGAATAGAAATGACCGTTACGTTAAAATTATTAATCTTTTGCGTAACATATGGCTGGATCAAGCGAGTGCTCCTAGATGTTTTTCCCAGCTTTGGGTATTCCATGCTTATATGCACACTGGACTTCCATTCTAAGCAGGATGTCACTTCATATACCTGATCGGAGATAGGTCTATGAGCGACTCGATAAAACTGACATGCTGGTAGAGGAAGCAAGCATCCGCAGGGTATTCCTCCACAAATGTCGATGCAGCCGGAATATCCTGGAAATTTGTAGGCCTTCCGCAGTTCTTTGACGGTTTCTTTCGCGTGCATAGTATGACACTTGTCATGAATGCACGATCCTGCTTGGGCACATCTTTCTGCATGGAAGATGCGAATTTTGGTATCTCTGGTGAAGGTGTGCAGGACTTTGGAGCAAGTGAACTGTGTCGGTCATTTAGTGAGCTTTACCATACTTAAGGTCACATTTTTATGCATAATTTCAATGCATGTCTCTGATATTACCTTATTGAACAGCAACTCATTACTGTACTCGTAGTGGCAGTTGTCTGAATCTGTACAGACAAGGTTCGCAGCGTGTCTTGTGTAGCCTCTTTGACAAGCATGTGCGTTGACGATTAATGCGCTAACTAGTAGGCAAATAGTTGTTGAATTCATTCCGGGAAGAGGAGCTGGTTTGAAAGAAGATAATGCTTAGAGTACATCAGTCAGAAGTCCTTACAAACCTCTAAAAATGTACAGTTTGTTGCCCAAATCTGAGTATATAGCGTCATCGTAATATCATTACAGGGCATTACATATTATGGAGTGAAAAAAAGTCTTCAGTCTTTTTCGTA
>CATQJL010000305.1:13696089-13723387 GCA_958299035.1 Cylicocyclus nassatus
AACATCATTTGACCAAGTTCGACTGTCGTTTAATCTCCGCATATTGTAGATGCTTGTTGTGGCTTGTTTAGCTGTACACCGGGATTGGTAGATCCTTTATATGACTAACGTTTCGGCGGTATCGCCTTCTTCAGAGTCTGAAAATGTCGAATGCATAAGTGAACTATCCGATCAAAAACCGCTTTAAGACTCAGAAAGACGCCCAATGCGTCAGTAAAACAAGAACTCGAAAGTGAAAGCAGGATTAAACTAGTGCTTACCTAAACAGATGCCGACAAAGTGGTGTTGCAGACCACTATACCAGTAACCAAGCTCTAACTTTCTTATATACCTAGTGGGCTGGCCTCAACTTGACCTCAGAAGCCGCAAAGGCTCTAAGGCTCCAACTCATTAGTGATGTCTATGCACTCATCTTTTCGATTCAAATTTGAATTTTTGGCGGTAATCCAAAACGCCTCTAAAGTCTTGCTCGCTAGGATTTCGGATTCATACGCTAAGATCGTGACCTCCACCTGTATGTCTGCGTCATTATGGAACTGTCTGCGATGCTTGTCCAGTGGAGTAGCAGTGTTCGATCTTTTGAGCCCGCCTATTTCGTACCAGTTGATGTTTGAGGTTGGTAGGGGGTATGTCAACTACCCTTATCCAATCCTGAAGGTCCGCTTGTAGCACTAATCTTCTGGGTCACAGAAACTGATGGAAAGATCCCTTTCTGCTTGCCATATATCTCAGAAGAATTCAGCAAGTCGGTCAGAAGATTAGTGCTACAAGCGGACCTTCAGGATTGGATAAGGGTAGTTGACATACCCCCTACCAACCTCAAACATCAACTGGTACGAAATAGGGCGTATGATAGACTTTGCACGACTCTAGGATGCATCATATGCCCGCAGGGCAAAGAAGGCGATTGCATGGTTGCGGGGGTAGTGTACCTTATCACTTGTAAAACATGCGGAGGCACGTACATTGGCGAGACGGGGCGCCCTCTATGCGTACGCGTCAAAGAACACCTAGACGGGCTCAAAAGATCGAACACTGCTACTCCACTGGGCAAGCATCGCAGACAGTTCCATAATGACGCAGACATACAGGTGGAGGTCACGATCTTAGCGTATGAATCCGAAATCCTAGCACGCAAGACTTTAGAGGCGTTTTGGATTACCGCCAAAAATCCAAATTTGAATCGAAAAGATGAGTGCATAGACATCACTAATGAGTTGGCGCCTTATCAGAGCCTTTGCGGCTTCTGAGGTCAAGTTGAGGCCAGCCCACTAGGTATATAAGAAAGTTAGAGCTTGGTTACTGGTATAGTGGTCTGCAACACCACTTTGTCGGCATCTGTTTAGGTAAGCACTAGTTTAATCCTGCTTTCACTTTCGAGTTCTTGTTTTACTGACGCATTGAGCGTCTTCCTGAGTCTTAAAGCGGTTTTTGATCGGATAGTTCACTTATGCATTCGACAATTTCAGACTCTGAAGAAGGCGATACCGCCGAAACGTTAGTCAAATAAAGGATCTACCAATCCCGGTGTACAGCTAAACAAGCCACAACATAACATCATTTGTTTGCGTACCAATTAAGAAAAAAATGGGACTTTTTTGACTTCCTATGTTACCTTGCTAGATTTCTTTCCGGCTGGAGTAAATAGAATAAATCGGTTTTGTATGCACTAGATGGTGGATTGTTGCAACTTGCTTTATCGTTGATAGCTTGCAATTCGTGGGGTATTTATTAGCAGCATACAATAATGCTTGTTTTTGATAGTAGATTCAAGTTTCAAGGTTTTCCGATCAAGCGTTGGTGTGCACATACACGGCCTATCAACTCTAGTGTCGCGTGCACCAGCATCTCCGTTTTCGCGTGGTCGCTTCGCCTGGACTCCTCTGCAAACATGCTCTTTAATCACTTTCCCATGCAAGCGTGGAAAAGGCAAAGCTTCAATCGATTAGAAATGGTTGAAGAGTATGTTCGAGGAAGAGGTGCAGAGTCTGTCGCGGGGACGGAGATACTGGTGCACCCGACATTGCAATTGGTAAGCCCGCCGTGTATTATATGTAAAACAAAATAGGGATTTTCCTTGTGCGTAGTGGTCTTAGCGTTCACATCTTACCACAGAAAAAAAAATCTTTTTTCTGTAAGTATTTTGACTTTCTTCGGTGTTGAAGCGCAATGATTTGCAAACCGAGAAGAGATTTTATTAACAAAAAAAAAACAATTTTATGTTAATTTCCTATCAGTTTGGTAGAGGGGCAAAGTCGATCGAATTTTGATCCAACCAATGCGACATCCTCAATGACAAAGCTGCAATCAGATTTGATGAGATGAGCAAAATTAGAAACTATGAAACTTACCATGATCGATACCGCTTTTTCCCAAATTGTATCTGTTGAGAACTTTTCGCTCGATCGATAGAGATAAACGATGCTCAAGATCAACCGAAACAACAGCGGTAACCACAAATTCGAGAGAAGGCAGGTAAGTATGAGGGAAATATGAGGATGCAAATTTCGGTTGGATATCACATTAAAAAAAAGAAAACAGTTTAATGACGTCGAAATTACTTTCACGTCAAGGCACCACCAATTGATTTTCATGTGACCGCCACATGTCAAATTTGCTACTTCACTTCCTTTCTATTCCATACAAACATTGAATAAAAAATTTTTCTTACGTTTTTATGGCTTTGCATGATCTGCAATGGCCTGTGTGGTACACACTTAAGTTTTTAGCATCGCTATCAACAGTTAAAATCAGAAAAAATTATTGCTTCAATAAAAATCTATCACCTAACAATTTTATTCAAATGTTTGGAATTTTTTCTACATCCCTATAGTCAGAAGAATTCGTTGCTAAATTTTGAAAAAAAAAAGGCTCTTGAAGTTGCTGAGAGCCAAGTGACGAAAGCGTAGGAAGCCTATACCTTCATCCTGTTTTTTAGATATAAAAGGAAGCCCACATTGAAGCCAAGCACCGTTTCTGAGGTATATCTGAGATAACAAATGTTTTCATCGATTCATTTGTCAGATGTTTATCGTGCGGATAAATCCAGCTTAGTTTTGCAACTGAAATCAGCAGAAAATTGTCAAATGCTATGTCTTCCAATGTATGTAATAGCTACCATTATTTATCACAAAAGCAGATGGTTCTCTATCGGCACACATTGAACTACCACTGAACTGCGTTTTTAACATCCGGGTCATTGCTGTATTGAGGTCCATATTCAAGATACTCGTTCTCAGTGGGATCTTCAAACTGATGATCTATATCGCTGGCTTCTGTGGTGTCAGAGTAAGCAAACTTGCTGGAGCTCACCAACATCTGGGTCGGTAGTAAACCTGTCAGAAATCGCAGTTATAACTCTGAGTTAATGTTGAGTTATATCTGATCTTACGTGCACCTTTCTGATCCCCTTAACAAGTGTCTCAATGGACCGAATCAGAAAAGCGGTGTATGGCGGGACTCGGTAACCGGTAATTCATCCCTCTGAAGGAAACATTGACCAAATCGTTCTGCACAAGAAACAGCGACACCAAACGCGCACTAAGCTCTGCGATAACTCTGAGTTTGTTCCGCGTCTCAGTCCACCGCGAAACTCAGAGATAACTTAGCGATGACTCAGAGTTTGGTTAGAGAAAGAGAAATAGTGCAGAAAAGAGGAGGAGCAACCGAAAAGTCCTCCGCGGTACATTTTGATCGGGGTTTCAGCAGGCAAGATGGTGGTATCTAGTGCTCCGTTATTTCTAAAATTTTGAGATTTTGTAAAACCTCGGCCCAAGGGTGGGGGGGTATCCAGTGCGCTGATCATGAATATGCTGTTCATGATCAGCGCACTGGATACCTTGGGATCATAAGCCCGGGTTATGGTGGGCTTACGGTAAGCAGAAGTGTCACAAAACTGGCAGAAACTTGGATTGGTGGGGTTACTGAGCGCTGTTCACGAATGTAGAATTCATTTATACAGCGATACCGTTTGGCAAGGTTAGGTGGGTTTATATTAGGTGAGTTAAGTCGGTGGTTGTTGAAACTTCATACACATTGGGGCCGTGGCGTATCGAAAGGGGGGCCCTCCCCCCGAGAGCGGATCGCGAATTTTTTGAAAGTAACTTTTATGGGTTATAATATTGTGCAAATGACTTGTTTGCACTTATAAATAATTAAAATAATTTTGAAATTTTTCAAAAATTTATTTAAGCCTTACAAAAAATTGGGGGGGGGGGGGGAGAGGGGCTAACGCCACGCCCTTTTTTTCTGAAATTCCGGAGTTCTGAGGGAATTTTAGGGAGCATACCAAAAAAATTTTCGGAGTGCGTGGCTGACGCCACGCACTTTCGCCGAAAAAAAATTTTTGTCCCCCCCCCCCCCCGAGCCGAGATCCTGGGTACACCACTGAGATACATTAGGTTGAACCGAAAGTCCGTTCGCACCATTTTCAAAAATTCATAACTTCTGATTTTTCCAACCGATTTGATCACTTTTATCTTTTTATGAAAGAGTAATTTACGCACTTTATAAATACATCTTAACTGCTTACTAATGCCCATCTGTTGCATAGATAGGAGCGATAGAAGAAAATTAGTCAAAATTCCAATTTTCTGTGTAGGCTCATAAAAAATCGGAAACTTGCAGCAAAAATCGGAGCAGGCAGTATTATAGATTATTTCACCAGCTTGTGCAAAGTTTGCGCTGATTGAGCGCCTTTATGAGAAGTTATGATTCTCGAGCACGCAATACATAAGGGCGAATTTGATTTATTTTGGCATTTTTTCTCGAAAATCATAACTTTTCATAAAGACGCTTAATCGGCGCAAACTTAGCACTGTTAGAAAGAACTGGCGAAAGAACTTATGTTACTGACTGTTCCGATTTTTACTACAAGTTTCCGATTTTTTTATGACCCTACACAGAAAATTCGAATTTTGACTAATTTTCTCCTATCGCTCCTATCTATGCAACAGATGGGCATTAGTAAGCAGCTAAGATGTTATCATAAAGAGCATGAGTTACTCTTCCATACAAAAATAAAAGCGGTCAAATTGGTTGGAAAAATCAGAAGTTTTGAATTTTTGAAAATGGTGCGAACGAACTTTCGGTTCAACCTAATATATAGGTCGTTCCGAAAGTAATGTCGCTTTTTTCAAACGTACGCCATATCTCGTGGAACAAAGATATGTAAGAGATTCTGGCAAATTTGATGCAGCATTTCATTCTCTTTCTAATGGTTATATAATCACTGCAAACAATCTAATAATCTCTCGAAAAATGATCGAAATCTGCGACCCATTCTTTTAAGAAAGCCAAATTTCACAATTTTTCTAGATTCTTATTACAACCCTCGGAAGCAGCCCAAGTAGTGGATGGAAATAGCAAAAATTTTTTCTACTTTCCAGAGCTCGTCATAATTTTTGTATAGATTTTTTTATGGAACCACCAGATTTTAGCAGGCTGGTCTCAGACAACAAATGCATCAAACACCACTAAATCTTCAGACTTTGACATTTACAAAAATGGATTATTGTTTGACACTAATTTTACAAACCAAATGAGCACTCATCGCTTCAGATTAGCAACTTTCGAAAATTCCTGGTACAGCCTGGGGCGCCCTCAAAAACCCGAATTATGATGATTTTATCCCGGAAAACTTGATGAATCGAAAAGAAAAAAACTGGTAGAAAGAGGAAAAAAAGCTGCTCCGAATGACATCCGAGTTGCTTGCTGGTTGTTGTTGTGTTAGGTTTGAGTTGACCAAATATAGGATTTGATAGCATTGAATAATTGATTCCAGAAACTCTAAGAAGCAAGCTAAGGAAAAGAAAAAATCACTCTGTTTCCTATAGGGTTTGGGCTATCTATTAGTCACTTGTACTTCTTCGGAGAATAGGTACAAAAATTTAGAAAAACAGTCGAAATGACCATAGCAAAAAGCATGGATCATGGATCGCAGATTTTGGTAATTTTCCAGAGCTCATTGAATATTATGCAACGATATTAATGAATATTATGCAACGATACCGTTGAAAAGTGGATGGAATGCTGCATTGAATGCTCCTAATATCTCTTAAAAATCTTGATTCCGTGAAATGTGGCGTTCATTTGAAAAAAGCGACATTACTTTCGGAACGACCTAATATATATTTAAACTTAAAACGATTATTCTGTGCTGTTATCCTCTCCTCAGTTTATTTCTTTAAATGGCATGTAGAACGTCTCTCTCTTTCTCTCTCGCAATCACGGTCTGAAACGGCTTGTAGATTTGTATTTTGTAGCTTGGTTGTGCATCTATTTCTTTCCTCCGTTATTCAGATGTTAATTATAGTCAGTTCTTCCTTAGAAATACAAATGTATTACTGAGAGATGCCTCTACTGAAAATCGCTGCTTTGTGGGTGTTTTTTGGAATGATCTTTCAAAAATTGTTGTAAATTTAGCTCGTATGCCTTGAAAAGATTCTGTGATGAGTCTAAGATCAAGGTGATACTGTGGAAAGGACCCGCGTTTTTTTTTCTTTTCTAGGAAAAGCTGTGTGAGTTTTCATTCACCAACATTACTTGAAAGTAGTTGTAAAGTCCACTCAAAAAAATCGCTATGAAAATTCTCTCAACTGAGGCACTGCAAATGTGTCTGCGTCAGCCACTTGCAAGCAACCCGTATGTTCGTATCTATGTACAGGAAATACCTATCATCTCAGCAAATCTTGATCAAAAATGGCTCAAATAGTTTGGATCATCATTTAAACAACGCATTTATTGAGCGAAGTGTAGATTCATCAATAGAAATAGCAGAAAACGCCTTTAACTGGCCCATCAATCTTGCCTTCACTTGCTTGGTCTGAATCAGAGCTACCTGAATGAGTCTCAGCTGGCGACGCTTCTTCGTTTTTCTCGTCTTCTTCTTCTTCTTCTTCTTCTTCCGGCTCCCCTATCATCTCCCTTTCTTCGGACTTCTCCACACCTTCATATTCCTGGTCTTTTTCCTCTAACGAGTATGTGTCTTCTTTCATAGCGCAGGAAAAGAACACAGAACCTTGTTCCTTCAGCAAATCTACCAGCTGTAATATCAGCTATCCGAAATCAGCAGTGAGGTCGAAAAAGTAGAGTTGATCGAAAATGCATTCCATTACGGTATCCACGCTATCGAAAACAATTTTCGTTTACAAAGTATTATGTAATCTAGACAGTTTGAGAGATTGACGTTTATTTTGCTAATAGGGCATAGATAGTTATGATGAAAATTTTTGCTTTTTCTGCAGAAAAGCTCATGGAGCACAACACTGGAAAATTTAGGGTTTTATCATGAAATTTTCAAGAAGCTTCAAAAGTCATTACCTACTGAAGCTACAAATGCTTTTTAACATTGCTGAGGGAGCCGAATGTTGCAGCATGGGTCAACAATCTATTCAGGGATTTCGGCAAAGAGAGCGTATGCAAGCACGGATGAAAATATAATAATTTGCCGTAATGAGATTTGTTCAGAGTAGATAATCTCAAATCAGTATTTTTAGCATTTTTCAGCCTTTCAATATCTTACATACTTAGGTCTAGATTGACGGAGCAGAAAGCTATAGTTCTCCTTTCAAATGCGGTCTTTGTACCATTCGTAAAAGTAGGAAAGTGTTGGAAAGTACAGACTTCAGGCAATGTTTCGACAAATTCCCTTCCCCAGTTTTCACCTTTTCCGAGCGTTCTCGCCATGCTGAATCCATATTTGGGCTTTGCATGCATGAAACTGACGGAAACGATCTTTTTCTGAAGCTATCCTGTCCCGCATTTGTGGAAAACACATATACAATATAGTAATCACAGCTTTCGCTTTTATTTAAGAACTAGCGAAAGTTTCCGCATAATGCTCAAAGCGCAAAAGAGCTTCTAAAAATTGAATTTGTTAGTGATGCTAAAAAGCGCAAACTTTGTATCGTATTTTCTATAACGTTACAGATTTTTGGACAAGTTAAAAAGAAAGGGTTAATCTGAATTATATATGGAAACAGGGAGTCGATTCTGCGAAACATGCTGCTTTGCAAAACAAAATCTTTTCAATCGAGAACATCAAAATTCATAAGTCAAGCTTCCGAATCGGAATTAAATAAAGAGCTTCAAGCTCATCCGCTACAGTGAGTAAGCGTCCTTGAGTTATGATCTACCTCATACCTATTGAATTTTACTCTATATGGAGTTTGGCAGTTCGTCTGCTTTCAGATTCATGCAATTTTACCAAAGTGTGCTTTTATGTCAAAATTTCTGCGTAAATCGTAATTGCGATATCTCCTAAAAACAAACGCGGCAAGCTTTTGAGCCTCCATTCTCTTCTTACCGTTTTATTGCTGTCAAACAGCGGTGGTGCAGATTGCATGTGTTCTATGTATCCTTTCACGACCGCTTCAAGTGAAAGACCGCTGTAATAATCGCAACGTTTTCCGATTTTAGCAAGCACAATTTCAAGCAAAACAGCTCAACTCACACTGTGGTGTTAAAGTAATGCCCGTAATAACCAGGCCTGGATCGTCCCTCGAAAATGTAGTCAAGTTCTTTCTTAGCATCAGATACTCCAGAGCACGCGAGTCTCTAGAAAGAAAGAGCTGTTAATTTTTATTTGTAATTGTTGATTGAATTTCTCGCTCGCTTCGATCTTGATACAGTCAAAACATTTGTTGAGAAGCGCTTAGCGGCACGAGTGGTAGTTGCTTTATTTTCCATAAGACCAACCGTATTAAGGCCAAGAGTGACATGGAATTTATGTTGCAGTTGAAGGTTCAGATTTTTTGAATCCTCGTCAACCTGATCACAAGTTTCTTCTGCAGCACTACCGCCATCTGGAGTTGGTGCAGGGGCAGAAAGAGAGATTGAGTTGAAGACCTATTTAATCGAATAGTTTTGACTCTCAAGAACAGAAAGTAAAGGCTTACAGCGAAAAGCGGGAACAGCCGTGTCATGGTTGACGACAGAATATTTCCCGCAGATTTTATAGGCGGAATGTTCAGAAATGCGAGTATATTTGAATAGCATGCACTATTCCAATACTCCTCCACTTAATTCCACAAACCTTCTGAAACGCTTCAATGGTCAGCTGGCAGTTTTGCTTCATAGTGCCCTCTAAATTAATACTTCAATCATCCGCTTACTTCTTGACATTATTGTTGCTAAATTGAGTCATTGTTTGAATTTCACTGAAAGTAATACTGCGACACGTACGTGGTGAAGGCTAATTTTACAAAAATAAAGCAAATACTCTAATTATAGAACCCAAATTGATGTACAGCACTGTCAGTGCCGTTTTTGAAGCTGCGTTCTAAGAGCAACAATGCGCTGAAAGTGTTGCATTGCTACAATTTTCAGGCTACTCCTATCAAGCTCTGGTTCAAATATTTGAAACCAGCGCTGTCTGACGCATCCGATAGTATGCTTGAAAATTGAAAAATTCATATTTTTTGTGCCCTACGGCGCAATAAACGCGATACTGCGTCGGAAGTGCCGCAATCAAATAACTTCCCACAGAACTACTCTTTTTGATTCTCGTTGTTATATTTGGGCTCAGCACTGATTGCTTTATCCGGCAATAAATTCAAAATCTGGAAAATTCAATGTTTTCATGTGCCACAGGGCACAAGAAACGCGTTTTTGAGTAGGAAGAGCCGCAATGTTGATCGTACAAGATTCTGAACAATATATTTGAAGTTAGCTTTTTTCAAGCTATCCAGTGATGTGTCTGAGAACTAAATATCTCAAATCTCTTGCTTCCGATTTTATTGGACCCTCATAGTAGTATAATTGCCTAGGCTGGTTCCGGCTCTTGGATGCTGACCTATCAGTACCGATTTTGGTTGTCATAATAGGTATGGTGATAGAATACAGTACTAAGACTACATTGACTTACACGCCAAAAGCACCGTACATTATAAAACTTCTTTGAAATGATGAACTTCAATTTTTGAAATCCGTTGAAATTTACAGATCATCCCTAAAGGATTTGCAAATTTTAAGCAGTAAGACACGGTGATGTCCAATTTCAGTTTCAAGCCGGAGATTGTCAATCCTCTGATCTCCAATCTGAAATTTCAAGCCAATCATTTCTTCTGCCTATTGTGAGATTGTTATTGCAAGAATCATAATTTTTGTTTCGGGATCCCATACTTCAATTGTTAATGAATTTGATCGTATTTTTTAACTTAGTTTTGCAAACGATCTTTTCTGTAAGATTTCAATAGCAGAAATAACTAACTTTTGCTGCATAGCTACAATTCTAGCCGAATTTGGCTATGTGAGATTTTTATAGCAAAATCATAATTTCTGATTCTTGAGAAGCCTACCACGTTTCAACAACTTTTGCAACTATTGAAAATCAGTTTTTTTCCAAATTAAACGATATCTGGATGACATTCGTTAGCGAACTTCGCACCTTTGTCTATACGTGTGTCAGCTGAGTGCAGGTGCACCCAACTCAACTGGATAAAATAAACGCAGGTACAATACATGTTTTCATTGCCAGAAACACTTTTGCGGAACAGGAAGTAGATTTACATTCTTACCTGCACTGAAATGTGCAAAAAACAATTTTTTTGATTTTTGTAGTTTTTAAGCAGTCGAAGTTGCTTAGATGCACCTGCACCCGCTAACACAGGAGCGTCCAAAGGTGCGAAGTGGTCCAACAAAAGCCAAACAGATGTCGATTAGCTTTGTAAAAATTATTGAAATAGCTAGACTCTCAGAAATCAAAAAATATGATTTTTGGTATCAAAATTTCAAAATTGCTAGAAAACATGATTGAACTTGGCAAAAATTGGACCTGGGATTTTCAAAAGCCAGAACTTATTATTTTTGTTATTGAAATTTAAAGTAGCCAGAAAATATGATAAAAATCGTCACGAATATGTGTTTAAGTTGACAAAAGTCAGAAATTATGATTATTGCTATTGAGATCTCGATCGCTCACCGCGGGCACATTCACACATCGAAAGGGACTGTCGCCGAATTTCATCACACAAAAAGGCCATCAAATTATCCCAGCCATAAAATTATAATTGAAGCACTTTTTGTTTCAATTTACTTCGAAACCCCAAAGCAGTTTTGAAGAGGCAGTTCTCTAACAAGTTCGTCCCGATAATCTTGCCAAGAACTATAACGCACATGTAGCTCAATAAACGTCTGATTTTCGACTAGCAATAAGATAATCCTCTGTAATGCCTTAAGGCAAACTTTCATTTTTCGAATTCACTCAAATATCACGATCGCAGATAGCGCATAGTTGGAATCTACTCAAGATAGAATTGAAATTGAATCTAGCTGATATGATATTATCAAATGATCGTGGTTATGACCATATCTTCGATATTTCATTTACGTGGAAATTAATTCTCAATTTCGTTCACATTCAAACGAAAAGCCGGAAGCTGATACTCATAGCCCACATTCACATGCCTTGAAAGTTTAAATAATATATGTTTTCAAACTCTGAAGCCTGAAAACAAATCATGATTTGGAAATTCCGATTTCAAATTGCATTGGCTATTTGAAGTGAATTCACGACTTTTCGTAGTGACCCGAGATGACAAGATTCTTACTGTTTCTTGCAATCTGCGAATTTCCAAAAAGTTTTGGGTTTTCAAATTTCAACAAATTTCAAATTAAAGTTCATGATTTCAAAATTTAACAACTATGTACCGTATTTTTGGAGTGTGAAAGTCAATGTGTAGTCTTCAAACTATATTCTACCATTATAATTATGATAACAAAAGTCGATACTGATAGGTCACGGCAGCCAGAGGCCGGGGCCAGCCTAGGTAATTATACTACTATGAGGGACCAATAAAATCGGAAGCAAGAGGTTTGAGATATTTAGTTCTCAGACACATCACTGGATAGCTTGGAAAAAGCTGATTTCAAATGTGTTGTTCAGAATTTTGTACGATTACTTTGAAGACCGTTAACAGCTTATCAATGCAAAAAAAGGGACCAGTAAGAACGTGTAATTCACTAAAAACTGAGATTGAAAACTTTCAAACATACTTGCGGATAGCTCAAGGGACATGATAACAACTGAGTAAAGAAGAATTTTGTGGGATAAATATGGAGGCAGCTACAGCAATGCGGCGCTTCCGACGCAAAAACGCGTTTTATGTGCCCTGCGTTTTTGAAAACAAGAAAACATCGACTTTTTCAGATTTTGAGTTAATTGTCGGATAGAGTCAGTGCTGAGTCCAAATATAACAACGAGAACCAAAAAGAGTAGTTCTGTGGGAAGTTATTCGAACGCGGCACTTCCGACGCAATATCGCGTTTATTGCGCCGTAGGGCACAAAAAATATGAATTTTTCAACTTTTAAACATACTATCGGATCCATCAGACAGCACTGGTTTCAAATATTTGAACCAGAGCTTGATAGGAGTAGCCTGAAAAACTTGTAGCAATGCAACACTTCCAGTTCCAGCGCATTGTTGCTCTTGAAACGCAGCTTTGAAAAGCGGTGAGTACAGTTGACAAGCTCAATATCCTTCTCGAACATCCCCCTTACACGATAACTACTTAACTACCACCAGCGCGAATTGCACAGAGTTTGAAAATTGATTTTCGGCGAACTGAGTGGTGACGGATTTTCATGTTCGCAACAATAGGTAAAAATATAACATCAAGATAATATGTACCCTGCATTTTCCATACGCTGATGCAAGCGTGTCAAATCTTGCTTACCGGAGCGCGCTTACGAAGAATTATGAGCCATTGTGGCAAAGCCGAATCGCGCTATATATGAAGGAATGCCTCGCAGAGTTACCCCGAGATATCGTTGTCAGCGAATGTAAAGAAGGTAAATGAAGGGATGCACAGTATATAATGGAAACTTATGTGTGAATGTACACGATTGCTACGAGAATGAAGGCCAGACCTTTATTAAATAATAGTGAGTATAAGAAAAGAATAGGAAGAGGCTGTCGAATTGGATGAAAGTCTTCACTTTCCCTCGATTGTGAAGTTTCGCTATATTTTCCGTTGCTGGCCAGAAGAGAATTTCTGATTGCTCTTTTGAAAAAAATTAGTCTATTAGGGGAAACACCATCGGCTATTGGTTATTCATTAACCTGCGATCTCATCAAAGATACCGCTGCCGCAATGCCACTCGCCGCGCTGTGATAAGAATTCACTTATTACTCAAATGTCAACCAACCACCACTTCCAAAAATGTGGGATGGAACCTAACAGTGAGTCAATGTTACAGACGTAGTTCTCTACTTTTCTACACTTATCATTTTCTATAAATGAGACCTGTGGGCACAATAAACCAACCAAACTATTAAGAATGAGGATTTCTCTTTGAGGTCCCAGCTGCACCCATTGGAGCGCGCTTATCTATTTGGGAAAGTGCTTTATGATGCAGGATATTTGTCGTTGGGGAAGGGGAATGAATCATTCCGATATCACACGAACAGCTTTACCTAGCTAGGACTTGCGTGAATACGTTGAATACTGTGCGGAATGGCAAAATTGCCGCAGTAACCCGAGACATGGTACCCGCTCAGACTTTGCAAAAAGTTTCCAACGCTTTTCTTCTATTCTAATGCGCGAAGTACACAAAAGAGTTTGCTTTTTATCATTACTGTTAGATTGCAAATAACATGCTTAATTCCTTCCCCTTATTCCGAGTACGTTTGCAAACCAACTACGCTAATTTCACGAGTAAAAGGCGCGGAGTTTTTTCCCTATAATCGATAGCCCAAACATGCCAAAAGATTTAGCGACCAAGAAGCCACTTACCTATAAGAGCGGTGCGGCATAGCGATCGTTGCGCGAGGCAAACGGCTTATGCCAGTCTATCACCCTTCTCTCATACATACAGTATATAAATTGCAGATCCGTATCAAAAATCATCGTATTTTGCTTCAATGTTGATGAATTTCTTTAACGTCTTGCTATCTGTATGACGTTCCCTTTTTCGTGCGTATGCTAGCGTCCCATCAATCTTGAAGGCGGCTTCCATTTTCCTTGATCTAAATGAAAATAAAAGAAACGGAGAAATCCGTATTGAAGGGGACACAATTATAAATGTTTTCTAGCACTACTGTATTTCTTTACTCGAAAGGGTAAGCCGCAAAGATGGAATATGCAATGCTTAGGCTTTAAATCATTCTTCTCAATTTTATGAATAAGTGGGTGGGCTCAGAACCCGGCACAGATGGTTTTGGGTCAAACTGGACTTCTTGAAGTTAGAAGCAAAGCGGTATCGTTTTTATAAGTCCTGGAGGAAGCGCCGAAAAAAAAACGACAAACATTTAAGTTCTACACGTTGAACGTGTTCTTTCGCAAGCGCGCGAATTTTGAATGCAAGATTCAAACAAAAAATGGCTTGTTTATAGCGCACAAACAATCACATGGCTCCGGATTTGGGCTATGTGTATACAATATTATTCTAAACTATGTACGTAAAAGGTTGCAAAAACCTATGTGTCCTAATATCCATTCCCGAATTTGTTGGTTTCTAGACCAACACCAAATCAACTGAGTTGGTTCGGAGCATAAATATCGGAGAGCTCACATAAGTTTTGGATCTTCTTGATTTGGACGAAGAGAACGCTTTAAAATCTATCATACAGTGAAGAGAGCGAATCTAAAAATTGCCCTTTTTTGAGCTAAAAGTAGTGTAATTAAGCGCGTTGATAGATATCGCGCTCTAATTACATGCGGTGTCCTTCGAACTACAGTCGGTTTCATCCCGGATTAGGCGAGACATTCTACGTCGAGCAGCGCAGGCGCATCGCTGGAGGCTTCGCGAGCGCATAGCGCTGGCATTTTGCCAAGCAAAGACTAAGGAGATTGAAGAGACGCAGACATGGGTTCTCAGCACGATAGGATATACTGTAGCTGCGAAACGGCGCGAGCTGTTGCGAGGCGGACTCCCGCCAATCCAATTTCCGCCTAAAGCGGGCCGAAACTTACTGTATGTGGCGAAAAATGCATCGCCTGATTGTTGAGGCCACAGATTTGGTTGGCCTAAGAGGTTTTCGACATTTCGGGCACTAAAATGATACAACAGCCAATGGGAGCCTTTAATCGACTCGAAATGTTTTCTTATTACTTTTCTGTTATACTAGAAACTCAAAATGCGTTTTTTTTTTCGCTTTTTACTGTTATTTTGGTTGAATAAAGGTTCCCCTACTGGTTTTTACGTTGAGGGGACTTCGTAAATTTTCGCAAAGTTATGGAGGACTTCGTTTCCAAAAACGCTTTAAACCAACGCGTGCCGGGCCCTGGGTGCGCTGTTTTGCTCTCGCGAGCACCTGGCAGCTAGCGGGTGGCAGAGCTATCGTTATTCTTGACCGCCACCCTATTTTTTCACCTAGGGTTGTTTCATACTGCCGCAATGACTGCAGCAGACTGCAACTGACTGCAGCAGACCGCACCGACCGCAACGGCCGCAGCATGTTCGCATAGGAACTCACTCCGAAGAACAAATGATGTAGAAGTTTTCAAAACTTGTTCATTGCAAATGCAAGTTTTCATAACAGCCGCTAAGAGATCTCAAAATGAGATGATGGATGCTTGGAGATACTGCGTAATTGCTGTAATTCACAGACGAGTTACAACTTTATTACGAGGTAGACACACTTTTATCTGTTTTTTTAGAGCTCAGAAAGTTCTGGCCTTTATTGTTTACATTGCCTACGTGGTGGAATTCTACAATTCTCAACTTTGAATCCCAAATATTCTTCGTAAAGATTGGCTGTGCGCAGTTAATCTAAAGTAACACTAAGTCAGTACTTTTCTTTCCATTCTGAGTTTGCTTTTACGGTATGGTTAAGAAGCTGTTCAAGGTTGAGCTTTTTTTGGTTTAATATGGCGGTTTGGGTTGGCTATGATCGTGCGGTGCTCCACTCTTCCCGTAGAATATTAACGCGTGTCGGAACAGAATACCCACAAGGGAACCATGTTTAGTCGAAGTGGCTTTAGATGGAAGTATAACAGCTGAGAAAGCATGAAATGCTAATCCCAAATCTGCCTTCCTTATCTGCGGTACGTTTGTGGACGATGAGTTATGAGCGTTTATTGAAGCAAAAAAGAAAAAGTAAATTTGGGGTGAAACGAACTACTAAACTTTCCCCAGTTCTTAAATAAAGCAACCGTGATATGTTTTTTCATCTGCGAGTATTCATTGAACAAAGTAATCTGATAATTATCACTGCTCCACTGAAGCGTTAGAAAAATTATACAACAATTTTTATTCTATTTGCACACGTAATTTCTTGCTCTAATAAAAGTTCATACTCTTCGTGCATAAGCGGAAAGCAGATATGGAGTCAGCGTTTTATGCTTTTTAATATAATATACATCCCACCTAAAAAGGCCATTCTAACTAAACATGGTTCCCTTGTCAGCTTAGAGATGCTTCCTCAAACGTGTACACAATTTTATGTGGTACAGACGACACATTATTAGCCACTGTTCATTTCCACTTTTGCAAGCAGTCAGTGGTGCAAGTGTGCCCACCTTCAAATAGGGTTGAAGCATGACGGTGAAGCGTTTTTCGATTATTCATCGAGAAGTCTCACTTTTGAAATGACATTGCTTCTTTAAAAAGTTTGACTTATTGAACTTAAGAGCAAAGAAAGCACTGTGCACATTTCTTTGAACAGGGCGATAGCTCGTAGGTGTTGCGCATTGATCATGCATCAAATTATACGGTCTAAAAATATTCGGAAGTCAAAAATGCAGTAGTGCTCGAAAAACAGGTGATTTTAAGTTGTGTCCAGGCTTCAGTGCGGACTCTTCCAAACTTTTTCAGTCCATTTTTCCGAAAATTAACAAAACTAAAAGACGTCTTGGACAATGGTACATAGTACGCTGGCGTGGCGGTCGGGGGGGGGGGGGGGGGGCAAAGTGTTTTTTTAGTAATTTAATAGTAATATGAGTATTGTGATCCTTATTGTAGTCTTCATTCAAGTTACTTACCACTATGCCAGTCGACACCTTTTTGTGTTTCTATCGTGCTCGTAAGCAAGAGCCGATATGTGAAGGGCGCCTCAACCCCAAAGGGAAACACCCCTCATAACTCCTTCCACAAAACCGCTCCGCAGCTAGAAATCATAGATTTGGAATCAACGTTTTAATCGCATTAAGATGATATCTCTCATCTGTGCTTTCAATTTCATTGGTGCTGGATTGGTGCTTTCAACTAGGTGTCCTCTCCTTGTTAGAAACCCGAGCTTAATTAGCCCGACTCGGGAAGTGCCTGCAGAATACAGTCATGCTCGCAGTCTCCGATTGCTCCCTACGAGGCGACAATCTATGCTCCGCCCCTGAGAGCATGTTTTGGAACGAGGGCGTGCAGGAGTTCCTGGCACCTTTCCTCGCACCAAGTTCGCACCAACATTCGCGCCCAGGAAGATGGTTCTAGCACCTCCGTGCCTTGGAGGTCAGGCCCACCCACTGCTCCACCCATTTACTGGTCTCATTATGAGCTGTGCAAGCAGCGAGAACATAGGTTCTGATATTAAGGTAATAAGAGAGGAACGTGAAGAAAAGACAGAAGAACATAGTTATCATTTCTCAAGTGAAATTTCCGCTGTACCATCATTTAAAAATGAGCATCTGAACATTAGATAAATTGCAAAGATGAATTGCACAAGATTTTTTGAATAAGAAACCCAGTTATCCTAATATTAGAAAATCCAATTGTCCAGTTGTGAAGTACTGGTCATCTATCTGAAGTAGAGATTTAGTTTTGAATGACTGAGTAATCAGAAGTGGCTAAGAAACCGATTACATTCTCAGTTTAATCATCTATTTTGAAAGAAGTACAGCAAAATTTTGAACAATAACCTGACGCTTTCCAAGCAGTTAGATATTTGAACACACATACTTTCCTACTTTCGTCTACCACCGTATGTTCGAGTTAGTTTCTCATTCTAACTTTGATGATCAACAAGATCAAAATTTATCAAAAAAAAATCTCATGTGTAGAAACCTACAATTGATCTATTAGAATACCAAACTTCGGTCCCACGTGTTATTGAGGAGTTGGCTAATTCCAAACAAGACACTAAATTTACAAGATGTTCTAATTCGCTATATTCTTACAATTAGATGAATTCTAGAACTTGCGTGAAATTGACTAACTTTTCTATTATATATTGTGATTGAAATATTCTAACAAGGAATGCTTGTCTAGTCGAAGTGGCCTTTTTTGATAAGATGTACACCATATTGTAGAGCATAAAATGCTGATTCCAAATCTGCTTTCCGTATCTGCAGAACGTTTATGGACGAGAAATTATGAGCGTTTTTGGAGTCAAAAATTGAATGTGCAAGTGTGACAAAAATAACCGTAATACTTTTTCTAGCTCTTCAATGGAGCAGTGATAATCACCAAAACACTTTACTTGAAAATTACTCTAAAATAAAAATTATACCACACTTGGCTACGTTATTTGAAGGCTAATAAGATTTTAACAACACATTTTATTCAAAATGCACATTCAATTTTTGGCTCCAAAAAACGCTCATAACTTCTCGTCCATAAACGTTCTGCAGATAAGGAAGACAGTTTTGGAATCAGCGTTTTATGCGCTTTAATATGGTATACATCTCATTTGGAAAGGCCACTTCGACTAAACAAGCTTTCCTTGTAAGTTCTTGACTTATATTAGGTCGTTCCGAAAGTTTTTTTCGTTTTTTCAACCTATCACAAAAACACGTGGAATGAGGGTACAGGAACGCTTTAGGACTGTCGGACGCAGCTTTTCTTCCTCTTTTCAACTGTCGTATTCCTGTGCTGCTTGCTCTTGTGGTCAGTGAGATAATGGCCGAAATTTCGCACACATGGCTTTTACTATGTCCAAATTTGGCAATTTTTCACAATCTTCTTTTTCTTTTAGGAAAGCTTTGATAGCAGTCAGAGGGCAAACAAGTGCAATTCAATGCAATCGCCGTTTATAAAGCCTTAAAATTTTTTAGAATTATTTTTCTGATGCTATCAAATTCCACTTTTGGGGACGCCAAGAGCCATTGAACATAAGACAACGCACAACTAAGGTGTCATTCGATGCAACTTTTCCTTCTCTTTCTAATGAATGTATTTTCTTTCCAATTTGCTGGGTCTTTGGCAATAAAGTTTTCATAATTCTTGATTTTGAACCCGCCCCAGCCTGTACACGTAAAATGTGAAACCTTATATCCACAAGCGGTAAACGCTCAGTTGCTTTGTAAAAATTGTGATAATCGTAACTGACTTTAAAAAGCTTCAAAATCCGCATACTTGCCAGTGTTCAAGGCTTTTCTGTACTTTGGGTCTTTGCAAATGTGAAGACTTTTGGAAAAATTATCTCAAAAAATACTGAAAAGCCAGCTGGACTTGCCAAAAAATGTATTGCATTGCACTTTGTTTACTCTATTTGACTGCTGTCAAAGCTTCTCCGAAAGTTGAAAACGAAGATTGTGAAAAATTACCAAGTTTGGACATGGTAAAAACCATGAAAATTTCGGCGATTATCTCAGTGATCACAAGAGTAAGCGACATGGGAATATGACTGCTAGAAAGAGGAAGAAACTCTGCGTTGGATAGTGCCTAAAGCGTTTCTCTACCTTCATTACACGTGAACGACCTAATATTAATACTATATGTTTCACAAATTACTCAAGCGTGAGCACCTGCTTCTTAGGGAAGCGTCATTTCTTCCGATAATATGAGTAGAACATAACTCGAAGTGCTGAAATTCAGCTACAGTCATCATCTAGTCAGTCGGATTCTAAACCATATGGAAAACCTAGCTTTTTATTTCTCGATTTCACTTTTATTATCTTCAAGTACAATGAAGCACACTCACAATGCTGTACACAATTCAGAATGAGGGCATCTGGAGGGAGGAGAGATGGGCGGAGCCGCTCTCTGCCCTCGAAAAGGTGTAATGCCCTTAAAGAGATTTCTGGAGGTGCCAAGTACCCCTGCGAGAAAAAGCGGCCAGGCTTTGGGAACTCCTGCTACAAAATATGAGTAAGTCAAATCCAAAGCAAGGATCTGTTTTTCGCATATTGTATCTGCTCGTTTTCAAGTTCAAGAGCATACAGTGTTCACTTTGCAGGCCTTGCAATAAACTGTTGAAAATGCCTTAACGAAGTATTGGGCGGAACATAAGTCTTGCACAAAAATACGTCAACCGCAAATATGCATCTGTCATTCAAGAGAGGTAGACCAGTCAATGGGGTCTAAGTTCTACAAAATGGTGTTCAAACATCTGTATCAACATTAATCCTTGCAAAGCCTGAAGCTAATTAAAAAGATCTGAACGCTCACTGAATGTGAAACGAACGGATCTCCTCGCAAGAAAAAAATCCTACAAAAATCTTGACTTGCTCAAATCAGATTACTTTCCAGATCATAAAGTCACATCACAATTGTATTTTTGTGTATACCCTAGCCTAGAAATGACAAAACAAAAGTTCTGCTTTTGGCCAATCAAAAAAGTGCAACTGTACTTCTAGATTTTTAGAAGTGCTAGTGGGAATAAATTTTAGCTGTACACCTAGAGCAAGCCTGTAGAGGTGTGATGATTATATGAAGTAAGCCTCACTTAGATTCGATTCGCATGAGATCCTGTCACCTCGACTAACCATCCTACGACTACGACCTCCACGTCAAAAGAATCAGCATCATCAACTGCTGCTCACCAACATCAGCAGCTGACGAATCAAAACTAGGTGCTTTTTACGAAGACGTGGAGCAGGTCGCCCGCAAGAAGAAGTCCTTCTACAAGTTCGTTGTGGGCGACTTCAACGCGAAAATCGGGATGCCACTGGAAAAGGAATATAGGATCGGGAAGTTTGAATATGGGCTCCGGAACGAAAACGGCAACCATCTTGTTGGGCTTCTCTCCGCCGCACGACTTTTCCATGGAAAGTTTCCATGGAAATTCCATCTTCATGAATGAAGAACATCGCCGGTGGACATGGGAATCGCCCAACGGAACGACTCATGCGGAGATCGACCACATTCTCACAAACCGAAGGTGGAGCTTGCTCGATGTCTCAGTAGTTCCATCCTTCTGCAGTGGCTCCGATCACCGTTTCCTTCGAGCGAAAATACGACTCAGCCGAAAGCTGGAAAAGAAAGTCTGTCACAGTGCCGCGAGAAGGAAGGAAGTCGTTTATGACGGTAACAGGCTGGAAGAGCTCATATCAAGCTGTGACTTGCCCATCAAAGAGGACCCAACGTGCAGATGTCCGTTGTTCCCACTGGAGAAGTACCACCACGAATTCTACCTGCTGAAGTGCGCACGGCAATTCAGACCATGAAGGCATCCACGGCTCCAAGACCAGACCATCTTTCCATCGAACTTCTGCGAGCCGGAGGACAACGTCTACACGAGATTCTCGCGTCGCACCTGACATCTTACCTTCAGAAGGAGAGGATTCCCGGCCAGTGGAAAACGTTAAGAACCCCTCCTCTTCAAAAAGGGTGAACAGGAGGATCTTTGGAACTACCGTCCAATATGCCTGCTGAGTGTGCTGTACAAGCTTTCCACGAAGATTATCCTCGCACGCATATCTAGGACACTGGATGAAGCCCAACCCCAAGAACAAGCTGGATTCCGCAAAAGATTCAGCTGCATGGACCACATACAGACGGTTTCAAGAGTCATAGAAGTCTGCCGGGAGTACCGACTGCCTCTCGTCCTAACCTTCGTCGACTACGAGAAAGCCTTCGACAGCGTCGAAACCAGCGCCATCCTGTTGGCGCTAGTCGATCAAGGAGTAGACCCAGCCTACGTGAGGACACTAGCCAACTGCTACAAGGGATGTACAACAACGAAGCAGCTGTTCCATCGCCCTCTGACCATTCCAATCGGGAAGGGAGTCCGACAAGGCGACACAATTTCGCCGATGCTGTTCACCGCGGCCTTGCAGTAGGTGATGAAGGCAGTGGACTGGGACGAGAGGCATACGAGTTGATGAGAGATTGCTGTCTAGCCTTCGTTTTGCGGACGAAATCGTTCTCTTCTCGAGCAGTATCACCGAGGCAGAGACGATGCTGAAGGAACTAAACGAAGTAGGGAAGAAGATATTATTGTAAATCGGAAGAAGACTCAGTTCATGAAGAACGCCCCTTTGCGAAGATGCAGAAATGGAACTGGAAGGCACCCCTATTGTGTAGACGTCTTCTTACGATGTGCTCTGCAGCGTCGAGAACAGCGTGGAGGTCAGCGTTTGTGAAGACTGTCCTGGCGTTGTAGGTGCAGAGCATGAGGCAGTCTCCATGGCGCGTCGTCCGGGCAGACGTGTTGTTTTTGTCCGAACCAAAAGGCGCCGGACCCTGACATCGTTCTTGATACTACTCGGCGCCGTAGGCGGAATCCGATGTGCAGGGTTTATTTCTCTTCTTTTTGCTGATCGAGTAATAAACCAACTCTTGATTTCCACGAGGCGATCGCTGACCTCGGATGTGGAGCGGGGAGGGACCGCCTAACGACCAGAAGAAGCCAGACGGTTGGGGATCTGGCGTGGCCTGTTCTTAGCTAGGCATCCGGCCGAAACCGGAAACGTCGAACTCCTTCACAGCTTGGGAGGCCCTACCAGAGCATACACTCCGCTGTGCATCGCAGTTAGACACTCAGTGCCACCCCCACACCACGTGAGGCGACCGACCATTGTGGAGGTGTTGGGCTTTAGTTTGAGCTAATAAAAAGGTATAGGTTGATAACCCAGTGTGGTGTGTTTTGCATGCGAGGTTATAGGACATACTGTTGACAAAATCATGTTTTTGTCATTATCACTGTCACTTCAATCACAATCTCTTTCTCCTCCCTGACCCCTACTCACCCCTCAGTATGACCCCCCCCCCCAGCTATCGCCTTCAGGTGTGGTGCGCCACACCCCACGCCCGATCCTGCTTCAACCTTCACTGGTTCTTACAAGATATACTCAGCACTGCTAAGTAAGATAATAAGTACAACTTTGGAACATTTTCTTCAAAAATAATTTTGAAAAGACGATTATCGGCGCAGATCGTACAAAAGCTGGAGAATGCAACTTATACAACAAAATCCTTTTGCTTGATATGTTCATAGTAAAGGGAGATAGATGCTTGAGGATAATATACAGGTAAAATCCGGATCTATGAAGCGCCAAATATAAATTCTTTCTTAGATTCCATCCTATGCATGCATCCGGTGTAACCTCCTTTTTTGGTCCACTTTGCTCATCTTCTGCCCCATTCTCACCCATTCGATCTCACTCTTTTGAGTAATAGCTCCTAACCTGAATATGTTTCATAGATGTAGTTGAAAAAATTATAAGCACTTTATAGGTTTCTTATATTTCCTGACTATGTTTTGTGCACTTGCAAAGAAGAGTTATAATTTTAACGTTTAGGCAGGCCTATCACCAACGCCTACCGTTTGCAGCTGCTTTCAAACTTTATGCTTCTGGATAGTTGATGACAAAATTTCAAAGAGAGTTTTCATTTTCGGTCCTCGAGTGCGGATTCGATCGGATGAGGACGGTAATACTCGAATTTTCTTCTGTATGATAACTTCTGAACCCTCCAAAGTACGTTGTAACAGCAAATTGTAAAACAATTGCCGACACTAAGACATAATCCTTATACTTTAGGTAGCGCAACGACTTAGCACTTTTCGCACTAATTTCAGCTATTCCATGGCCAAAAGATCAAAATAGCAGGAAATTGGTAACTTAATGGATGTGAAAAGCGATGTTTGCGTGTGTGCGTGAGCAATAAGGAAAGTACATCAGGCAATCACTTCGTAAGTGCATAACAATTTCATTGTGATTTTGGCATTTGGAACAGTACGTTTCTCTCTAATTAATCTTCGGCTTCCGACCGATATCAAAGCGAAAGAGGAGAGGCATTTCTCACTTATGCCATTCGTCTTTTCTTAAGGGATTGTGCTCTGTATCTAACAAAAAAAGACAGATTCATCGTGGACATACAGACTACATTAGTATTGTCCCAGCCTTTGTTTGCTCGGAAAATAACCTTGATTCAAATTAGGAAAAATATTGAGCTCTCAAGAAAATAATGTCGTTTTTTACCTGGATGTTTTAGCAAAACAGTTGAGCTCAATGCAAAAAAAGTTGAGGAGTAGGTACTGTTAGATAGGGCAAAGCAAGCTCTACAAGATGGCATTCACGATTCGCGTCAAGTTTGATCTACGGAAAATTTGAACTAAAGATCTAGAGAGCCCTAAATGCACAAAAAATTTTTGAGGCCCTCTCACTTGCATACATTTATACTTTCGATATCGGAAACTAGCTGACAAAACCGCCTTCTCCTTCCCCCCCCCCAGCCCTGTCTATAATATATTCGTAATCAAGATGCTCACCTACCCCCCGCCCACTGTGTGAACTCCCAGCCCCGTAGCTCAAACTTTGCGAAAAATAGATGAAAGTCAATAAAATCGATATCGATTGATGACGAAAGGTAGCCTATGACCATGGCAGTCCCAATTTTTCGGACCAGGGGGGGGGCAAAAATTCTTTCTGAGTCAAGGTGCGTGGTCAGCCACGCACTCCGAAAATTTCTTTGGATTGTTTTCCAAAACTGGGCCCACGACCCCAAAGTATTAGAAAAAGAGGCGGCAGCCACTGTCCCAAATGTTTTAACAGGGTTAATCTGAATTTTCAAAAGTTTTAAAAATTAGTTCAATTATTTACAAGTAGTCAGTTGCATACTTTTATAATCCATATAAATAATTTTCAGAAATTTTGCGACCCATTCTCGGGGGGGGGGGGGATCCTCGCACCGTCACTGCCTATTACATCTGCCACTAAGTGTATGTGTGCACAGTTTGGTCCGGATCGGTTCAGAAACGTTTTTTTTTGATTGGAACATACGTACACACAGGCAAACACACAGACAGAGACAAAGAAACGTTCAGCTTTATATGTAAGTATCATATGCGCAGTTGCTGAATTTTTTCTTGATTGGAAACTGAGAAAATAAGAAGTTTCGTGTTTTTTTAAAGCTGTAAGCTTTTTTAAAGCTATAAGCATTTTTTAAAGCTTATATTTCCTTGAAAGGCAGTCTTGTGGCGCGGATTTACAGTCCAAAGTTATTTTAATTACAAAGAAGCAGCACATTCACCAAAAACCTAAATAAGTGTTTTGAAACCTATTTCGTGGAACATACGCTACCGAACACTTGACAAATTGCACATTTAAACGCCCATAAGTCCTCCCATAGTCGCCTGGCAGATATCTTATATATAAAGCTGAATGTCTGTCTGTCTGTATGTCTGTACGTATGTGCGGAATAGAAATTTTTATTTCTGAACCGATTTGGACCAGACTTGGCACACATATAGTTCGGGGCAGGGAGCGTGTCATAGGCTACTTTTAGTTATCGATCGAAATCGATTTTATCGATTTTTTGCAAAATTTGAGCTACGGGGCTGGGAGTTGGCACAGGGGGGTAATCGAGCATGCTGATTACGAATATAATAATGACAGGGCCGGGCGGAGCCGGGTTTGCCAGCTAGTAAACATATATTTGTGAACAGTGTTTCAAAAAGAGTCCTATGATGTACGCCATGCTTGGTATGGCTGGATTAATTTCTGACCTCCCTGCTTAGTGGCTGTGATTCATTAGTTGATTCATTCATTTTATTTAGTGATCCTTACTCAAATGAATAAAAGGAGATTTGCGCCAACCCTTTTTGTGGAAGTTACGAGTTTTCGGCTGTAGAACCATACATGAGCCACGCGTTAAAATTCTCTGTGAAAAAAATGTTGAGGTGTGGCACAATTCTAAAAAGGTGTGGCGGCCTTTTCTTGGAGTTGTGTCACACCTATATTTCTATCACAGAAAAAAGTTTTTGTAAAACAAACTTCTGTCATTCATTAAACTGATTACGCAAATATGGTAGGTGTGATTCGAGCCCAAATCGTCCTTATTGGTGTGAGTAATCTGAAATCACAGCCTCTGAATGCGAAAAATGCAAAATGAAGTAGTGCTTGTATCGAGTTCAAGAAGGAGGTAGCTTACCTGTTATATATTAGGTTGTCCCGAAAGTTTTGTCGGTTTCTTTCATCGCTCACTAAAACTCAGAGAACACCAGTCCATAAACGGCTCAAAGACCGTTTGATTCAGATTTTTATCCTCTTTCTTATAGTTATACATGCTCTCTGATCTACCCTGTCTTTGCAGTGTTATCGCCATGGATTTTCGAGCAGCTTTGCAGTAACGCCAAAGTGACTAAATTTATTATATTAGCTTGTCCCGAAAGTTTTGTGGGTTTTTTTCAAACCACTGTAAAACCACGCACAATATAGGCCCTGAGTGAGTTTTAACGTGCATTCGATGCAGCTTTTCTTCTCTCTTAAGGATGCATTTTCATACCATAATCTTGTATGCTTCTTTTGATAACAAAAAATCTCCACCTATCAATTTTACCTGCTCAAAGTTAGGCGAATTTCTGAAAGTCTCATTACATAGTTTCGAAAAGGATTAACTACGGGTCAAATGGAGCAACTTTCGGACTACAAGATGGTTTTTTAGATTCTCCTAATCTGCTAACTTTAGCTTCAAAAATCATTTCTCCGGGGGTCTCGATTTTTGGCAAAGTCATGAAACACGCAACTGCATAAAACACATGAAAGCTTTGGAGTTTCCGCTTGTTGAAACATAATTTTTAGTAAACATCATTTATGCAACATAACCAGCTTTGATTCGCTTCGAAAAAGTAGCTTTTTTGGAATTTTTTGGCACTTTTACGTGTTGAACTGAATCAAATAGTCGCGGTTTTTATTGAATAAATAATTTCAACGGACTTGCTAAACGCAGTTTATGTAATCTAAAATAGATACAGTGTAGCCAAGCTTTGCTCTACATAACAGTTACCAGCGCTTTTTGAAAACACCAGAATAAAAAATTCTAAAATTCAGGAAAGATTTGGCGTTACTGCAAAGCTGCTCGAAAATCCATGGCGATAACACTGCAAAGACAGGGTAGATCAGAGAGCATGTATAACTATAAGAAAGAGGATAAAAATCTGAATCAAATGGTCTTTGAGCCGTTTATGGACTGGGTGTTCTCTGAGTTTTAGTGAGCGATGAAAGAAACCGACAAAACTTTCGGGACAACCTAATATATAACAGGTAAGCTACCTCCTTCTTGAACTCGATACAAGCACTACTTCATTTTGCATTTTTCGCATTCAGAGGCTGTGATTTCAGATTACTCAACCAATAAGGACGATTTGGGCTCGAATCACACCTACCATATTTGCGTAATCAGTTTAATGAATGACAGAAGTTTGTTTACAAAAACTTTTTTCTGTGATAGAAAAGTACTCTGCGTTGATACCACTGCTT
>CATQJL010000305.1:13723887-13766387 GCA_958299035.1 Cylicocyclus nassatus
AGCTACAGGGTCACTAAAATAGGCGTTCAATAAAAATCAAAAAATTCTGAAAAGTTGTGTAACAGTGTTTTTAGGCATGCTGATTTCATTAAACAGCTTTTTATGAGTTTTTTAAGGCGTTTCAAATGGCTTTTTTCGCATTTTTGAAAAACATTGAAAGAAGTTACTGCGGTTTGCCTGGCATACTTACGAAAAAAGTTTTACGGTAAATTGTAAACCTCATATTTTTAGTCAGCTACTCAGTCCAGCCTAATGATATAGTTTCCAGCTTGTTGGTTATCCATTCTAGCGCAAGATGTAGCCAGTAAGGGCTTAGAACCTTCTTCATCCTACCGTAATCCTACAATAATGCAGAGAGTTGAGTGATTACCTATACACCATATACTGAGTTGAAGCCTGCTCTGACTGTTCTTCGAAGCTAAGCGGAACACTTTGTGGGAGGAAACGTATTACCCACAGAAAAGTGTGTACTTATTAGGTTGATTCATAATTAATGCACGTTTTTCCTACCTCTTTTTCCAAGAACTAGTATTTGATGTGTAACTAATTTCCTCAAAAACTTTTTATGCTGTCTAATAGAGCGTTTTTTCTAGTTTCTTATGCGGGCCTTCGCTTTCGTATATCTCTGTTCATTTCAAAGTTCTGAGCCTTGCAATAAAAGAGACTAAATCCCAAAATTATTGCTTTTCACTCTTTTTGCCCTAAATCCATGAGAAATAGACGATTAATTATAAAAAATATGCATAAGGATTAGGAAACTTTGTGCTAGAACATGCTATTTGAACAAAATTTTCCATGGGTTCTGAGTCGAGAAATTCGATTGCGAACTTGAATGAGCGTCGCGGCCCTTCCGTGCCATATAAAACTTTAAAGCAAAAAGCGATCGCAGGCCTTTTGCACTATTCAGCAAGGGTAGACCTAGTCCATATGAAGGTAGAAAAGCGCTAGGGTTTTCTCACTTTCCAGCGGAGATAAATGAAATAATTTCAGAAATGACCGATTTTTGAACCCGCCGAAATGCCAGAAAAAAATAAGTACTTTCGACTTTTTCGCGATATTTTCTTTAAAATTTTTTTCATAAAATCCAAGCTTGGCATCACTGCTCTAGAGACCCTTGGCTACACGGTGAGCAAAGTCTGCTTCATCCTAGTTCATTCAAAGATAAGTTATGCTTTCTCAAAGTAGAGGCTTCTAAAAAAAGTTGTTGGCAATCTTCAGATCAGAAAGTCTTTTCTGTGATAGATACAGTCATGCAATAGTACCTGTGTTATAGCCACTGATTTAATGGTTACAGTAGTTTTTATTAGGCCCAGAAATGTTTTTTCAAAAAAGAATTTTGGTTGAAAGTTGAAGTATAGAAAACGTGCGTTAATTACGAATGAACCTAATATTTTTGAGACAGCCTGTGGTTAATTAGTTGGTCCACATATCAATCATAAAGTTATGATAATATTTTAGTATAACTCAAAGACAGCGTTTGGGCGAAATTCAAGGTAACCCGGTTAGTACCAACCTGATAGCGGCCTAGGACAGGGGCATCTGCACTGATCCGGTCCTTCTGGCCTCTGAATAAAGAAAATGGTTCTAGAAACCGCAAAAGTGCTTTCAAGTCAACCCCACCCTATCAAATCACGCTCATCCAAAGACTTCTAGTGTTTGATGAGGCTCGCTTCAGTACGAAGTTCCCAGAGATAGAGTTTTTTTAGATTTTTGCACATTTACTTCATAACCGTAATCAGGACCACAAGGGTCCCAGGAATGACAACAACGGAAGCATAAGTACTGGGATGTTGCCTACAGAAGCTTTTTTCTTTGAAATTGAGTAAAAACGCACCAACATTCTAACTACCCTTATTGCTCTACAAAAACATATGATTTTTTGCTGTTTGACATTCGAATGGCACAATTTCAGAACGCATTAGGCCTAAGGCATACTTTGCGTGATTCTGTAGTCACGTCCAAGCTACTTTTCGATTCGCCAGATGTCTACAGATTAATGCGCGGGTCTCAAATGCAGGCGGGTAGCTATCGCATTTTGTTGCAAAAACATCATGCCTGGCTCAAACAAAGCGAATTATGAAGAGTCATTGCAATGCCAGATCGCGCAGCGACTGAAATCGCGTGAGGTATGTCGCCTTATACAGTCTTTGTTATGAAGATTGATTATAATGCTCAAGTTGGGCAACTTCAAAACTTTGTCTTTTCTTCTGAGCTTCGATCTAATATTGCTACATCATAAAATTACATTTAGAAATATTTGTGTTTAGTGCCGTCCGATGTAAGCAGGACCCGGCCCGATGTGAGCAAAGGGGTTCCTCCAAAACGATTTTCTTTTTTGGAAACCAGAGCCGGCTTTAGGATTGACCGGGACCGGGACCAAATTGGATTGGCACTACTGACACTAATGGGCATGGTTGCACAACACCATCAGTGCTCCAACGGTAAAGCGAAGCAAGGGCCTCTGAAGACGACAATAAGTAGAAACGTAAAGCCGGAATAAAGAGAAAGAGAGGAATTAATCGCTTTATTAATTTCTAACGAGAGTGGTAAAAACTTTCTTTGCTTTTCAACTTCGGCTGTATTCCCGCGTTTTTAGTTCTGTCCCTTATTACTCTGTATGTCTCTTGCTCTTCTTATTATATGTCTGTGATCTTGTAATATGATCTATTTTTATTACTCTAACAGCGTAAGTAACATTTAGTCACAAGTGAATCTTAGGCTGCGTTCATACTGATTACGAAATCCGGGAACAGTCCTAGCACAACGCTCAGTTCGAGCACTGTTTTGGAACTGTTTCCGGATTTCGTAATCAGTATGAACGCAGCCTTACCTATCTTTGATTCGTTGACCGCACGGACTGCCCAAACGCTGTAGATCACCGCGGCGCGGCTAAAATGTTGCGAAGCACGATTTGTACAATGGTGAATTTGTACTGAGGCAAGAGTTTTACCTCGCGGCGCCTCCGTAGTAATGTCCACTCCGTGGGGCCAACAAATGAACTATACCCATTTTCGTTTCTCGATTGAAGAGTAAAACAAATTTTCTCATTTAACAGCAAAAATACCACGCAATTCTGCACCGAATGTTGGCATCGGAATCACTTCTGCTTTTTGCACTAAACCAACACCGAGATTGGATAAACTTCATATGGCCATGGCCAAAAACGAGATGCTGTTGCTTTATGCCCAGAATGTTTCACAACTTTTTGCTATTGCAAATAAATGCTACTTTGGACTGTTTATGTACTTTACGATGCCAGGCTCTTAGATCGACAAGGGAAGGTTACCAAGTTTGGAATGAAATGCATATCATTAAATTTGTCTTTCAAGCTGATTCCAACACTATCCTATATCTATATCTCTGCGCGATTCTTGGAAAAAGTTATGAGCGATCAAAAGTGTGGAGCTCCAGAGGTGTTCTAATGCATAATTCAAAAATCAGCTGGCAGAGCATGATAGCATGTGTTGAGTGTATTGAATAGAAGGAATGCACACATACACCAGCAAATACTGAATCGAAAATTCGGACATTCAAACTCACGCAATTTCTTCTGAAAACTGTGCAGAAGATACGGGAGTTGAAGCCGGAATCAGCTCAACAAGACGCATCTAATGATATGTTACTACATCTCTGGTACCTTTGAAGCCATGCGTTTCCAAGTTTGTAAAAAGCAAGTTCATAACCATCTTCTAATCGCTGGTAGCTGTGCAATGCATTTGATCACCGATGGACCTGTTGAATATGTGATTACTGTGAAGCCTTATTCCGTGCACGCATCTTTCTGCGCTGGAAAATGATTTGGGAAAAATGTTCAGTCGGAACGGCTACTATCTAAATCTATGACTATGCTTCAATCGAGCTCATTGTCGCTGTCACTAACTGTTCTGGTTTTTATGAATGGATGCAAATTGCATATGTTAATTTTGGCTAGATCATCTATCTTGGTCCAAGCTAAAAGATAATTCATGGTCACAAAAGTGCTTCAATGCATCGTGCATGACGATGTTCTTCTCACCTAAACTTTTTACGACCTAGCAGCTTTGTGTTTTCTTTCGTGAAAATGAAGGAAGTTGAACTGCTAACGTTATCGTCACATTTGTGCATTGAGATCTTGCAACACACCACAACACAACCAACAAACACAACACAACACAACGCCGCTCACAAATTTGTGCACACTTTAACTTTTTTTATAAGTGCATCCTTACAACATTTCTCGCACATCATCAAGTCAAATTTTGAAATATTGAATTTGCAATTGATTTTTTACACAGGATACATTGATAAATTCACCACCAATGTGTCCTACCCCTTTCTCACATGCTCCAATGCAAAAGCCCTCTATTTTAGGTCGGTCCGAAAGTTTGCGCTATTCTTCGGATCCATGCTCAAACCACTTAGAATATAGATAGACAAACGAGGTAAGCACTTTCAAATGCAGAATTTCTTCCTCTTTCTAATGGTTACTTTCTTGTTCAGATTCCTTTGATGTCCGCTCAATAATCGGCAGAGATCTTCAACCCATGATTTTTACCCATCTTAAATTTGGCTTTAAAATTTCCATTTTCAACTTTTAGACTAGCTTTGGAAACATTTGGATAGAACAAACCAAATTCAATACGATACATTTTTCTGGCATCTCTAGCTGGCTTCTCAAAATTTTTGAAAATATTTTTCTAATGCTATCAAAATACATCTTTGAGCATCTCAATCCTTACAAACAATAAACGACTAGCAAGCAAGGTGTCATTCGATGCAACTTTCTCTCCTCTTTCTGATGAACTTCTTTTTGATTTGTACAATATAGAGGACAAAATGATTAGATTTTTGTTTTCAGTTCGTCCCAAGCTGTACCCCAGAAATTGGAGTCCAGTATTTCGAACCGCTAAACGCTCAGTTACTTGCTAAGAGTAGTGCCAAGTGATAATCTGTTTTTGGAAGCTTCAAATTCTGAAGATTTGTTAGTGTTTGAAGCGATTGTGTATTTTGCGACTTCCCAAAACTAAGGGCATTTGAAAAATTACTCAAGAATTCCTGAAAAAATAGTTGATGGAGCCAAAATAGTTCATTGTATCATTTTGTTTATTTCAATCGTTATCAAAGTTAGTCCAAAAGTTGAGAATGGAAATTTTGAAAAATAGCCAAACTGAAGATGGGTGAAAATCATGGGTTGGAGATCTACCGATTATTGAGCGGACATTAAAGGAATCTGAATAAAAATATAACCATTGGAAAGAGGAAGAAATTCTGCATCTGGTCGTGTTTACGTCGTTTCTCTATCTCAATTCGAAGTGGTTTGAGCATGGGTCTGAAAAGCAGCGCGAACTTTTGGACCGACCTAATAGATTTGAGATAGATACAGTACGTATTTTGGACGTCAGTTTTAACCAGACAACCAGTAATCCCCATCCTTCAATGTAAGCGTACTCTATATTATCTTCTATCAAAAAAAAATTTAAAATGTTAATGAATTTGGGTGAATCCTTTTCAGACTCAAAAGCAAGTCATCCATAAATCTAATAAAGACTGACTGGCGTACTTTTATTTTTTATTTGTCTTTTCAATGCTTATGACCGTCGTAACCACTGATAATTTCCGGAAAAGATTACATCCCTCTTTTTCTTTAGCGGAAGAATGGGAAATAGAATATATTATCAAAATCCTTTTCTTGTAATAATGCTGAACTCGGGGTGGGTAAGAGGCAGGCAACCCTTGAATTTAGGACTTTTATTAAAGACTTTCCTCCTCTGCTCCATCTATTCGTTCTCAAATACCTGGAGCTGACATGCCTCTGATGCCTACGATATATATATGACTTGGTTCCCTTTCAAGCAGTTAACTACCTCCTCCAACCTTTTTGCATACAATTATTTCATTGCTTCCTAGGTAAAGAAAAAGTTCTGTTTTCAATTATTTAACTAATTGACAACAATTAAAATCAAAAGCTTTACTTCACTATCTAAACATAACTTGAAACAATAACATCTAAGTCTTTCCAGGACTATACAAGTGACACAATTTTTTAATTCTAAGGACATAGTTGGTTCATCCAATGTGCGATCCTTTAGGGATAAGTTAACCAGAGTTGACAGTCCTCTACCTTTTTAATTTATGTTCTCATTAATCTAGTGCTTTTTCAGTTTCGTTCTTGTCGTTTTATAATGGTCGTGGCTACGTTTTCTGCTATTGTGGACTCGCTCGATGCTTTCGCTTTTTAGTGTTGGACGGATATAGCAGTTTCTCTTACTCGTGATAGATTATGGCAGTGTTTTGCTATTGTGTTGCGTTCCTTTGGAGCGGTCACTTCGTCCTACTCTATATTATTTTTTTGGATTGAGAATCTTTCTTATCAAGGACATTTCTTAAAATTTGTCAGGTCTGTTCAAGGCTTGGGGATGGGGAGTTAGATTGGTGGATACCTAGCTAAACCAATACTCTCTCTTGAACCGCTCCGATTATCCTTGAGCGATAGCAGTCCCCACTGCTATTCACCTGGCATTCCAAATAGTCGTATAATTTTCTCGCATTAATGCATCTTTTTTCGTTGTTGTGGGTATACATTATCCCGTACTTTCTTTTGCTTAACTCATCGAAGTACGAGCTTTCTTTGTTGTTCTTGAATGTCTAGGACGACTGGCCCCACGCTAACAGTTTTCGTACTTTGAATGGTACACCTTGAGTGTAAAGATAAAGATAAAGATAAAGATAAATTGTGTGATATTGCGATTACTACACAACACAGACGCCGCCAACAAGGTGCCAGCACCTCGACGCGCCAATATCACGCCGAAATGTCATCACTTTTACCTCCCAAATAGCACGGTTTTTTGCATGTTCTCTGACCTGCCGACAGCTCTCAGAGCTAAATTTTCGACGAGTTGCCGGCGGCTCGGCTCGCGAAGTTGCCGAATAACAATGGTTTTTCCCAAATTTTGCTAGCCAGTTAAGCCCTCACATCAAGGGACTTTCTGCACGTATGCACCATCCTCGCTGGGGAGGGTAACGGATCTGAGAGGGGATGCATCTTATCTCGCTACTCTACGTATCTTTCTTCTTCTTTCTCTATCTTGTTTATGAAGATTTTCATGCCCTTTTACCTGCGCATAACAAATGCCAGGTTGCTTCCATACAAGGTTAGTCTTTTGCCATTTTGTGCTGACTACGGCATGTCATCGGCTTCACAACCTCAAGGTATAGCAGCGCAAGATTGAGAGATGTTCAAAAACAACCCTGTCTGTGTACTTCTGTACGGGGCCATGCGTACGGTTATGAGAGAGGAGCGGTAACGCGTTGCCACAATAATCGGCGAAGGTCGATTTATGTAAGCGACATTTGAGTTGCACTCTGCTTGTTGTAGATGAGAACAAAATATCTCAAAATCTAATAAAAATCAAGCTGCCCCATTTTTTACCGCTCAGCCTAATAAGATATAGGCCGTCCGCGCTGTGCTCGGAGAGCAACGCTGTTGCGTTGATTCGAGGCAGTTCATGACTGGAGGAAACGCAGAGAAAACAGGAAGCGAGAGAGCACAAATGAAGAGGAGTGACGCGCAATACACACCTTGCGCACTATCCGCGCCCTGCGCGGACGGCCTATAGAAGAGGAAGAAGAAAAATACCTAGAATAACGATATGGCGCATCCCCTCTCAAATTCCCTCCCCTCACCAGCAGGGATGTACGTGCATACAACCTAAGAAAGCTGCTCTATTGAGCGATGCCTAAAGGAGTTTCTATACATACCTGCGCTCTGTGCCTTAGACAGCAAATAAATGTAATAACCCTTAAAACCCTCATCAGCGCATCAAATAAACTCTTGCGCAGATTTTTAGAACAAATTAAGTGTGCTCCAACAGTGTTCCTACAACATGCTACTAATAGAAAATCATTGTAGATATGGTTACCCTAACATCGAGTGACCCATCTATGCAAAAAAATTGAAGGCATTGGTGAAAACTGGATGTCTACCAGGCACCTACTGCACCCCAACGACTGTGGCACTTCTTCCATTTATCAGAAGACGCGCCTAGCAGAGCCAGTCTCAGAGTTAACTCGAACGGTATCCTTAAATCCGAAATTTATTCATTCTGGAGCGAGATATGGCGATGCGACGCATTACGGCGCAAACCGCAACCGCAACTTCGAAAGGGTGCGGCGAGTTTTGTGACGACTTATGAGCGGTATTGCCCTTGATTGCATTTTAGAAGCTGACTCTCACATATTTGTCGGCTTCCCCTGTGTGGTATAGAGGGTGGAGTCTCAAATAAAGACACGCGGCGCTGTTTTCTGCAGCCGCACTAGTGTTGCAGGATAGAATTAGATCATCAGATCATCGAGTTCATCACGGCCGCTTCGGGCCCGCCTTCTACATTCCTAGGAGTCGACCAAAAAATGATACATATATTTTGCAACTCCTGGTAAAATTCGAGTTGGCCAGCAGAGGAAGACTGGAGTCATATGTTGCCTCAAGCAACTACACACTTATTGATTCAACATTGCTATTACGCTCGATACAATGACTAACGCGTGTTAAGGCTGCCTAAGGCGTAGTTCGCCTTTATGGATGTATCTGTTGGCGTGCACAGTACACTAGCCCAACAGATCTATTGAATCAAACGACATGCTGATATTGGAGCAGTGGCGGCGTGGCAGGAGTTCCCAAAGCCTGGCCGCTTTTCCTCGTAGGGTATTTGGCACCTCCAGAAATCCCTTGAAGGACATCACACCTTCTCGAAGGCAAAGGGCGGCTCCGCCCATCACTCCTCCTTCTAGATGCCCTCATTCTGAATTGTGTACAGCACTGTAAGAGTGCTTCAATGTATTTGAGGACAATAGAACTGAAATCGAGAAACAAAACTCTAGGTTTTTCATAAGGTTCAGAATCCGACTGACTAGATGATGACTACACCTGAATTTCAGCATTTCGAGTTATGTTCTACTCATATTTTCGGATAAAATGACGCTTCCCTAGAAAGCAATGCTTGCGCTTGAGTAATTTTTGAAGAGTATTAATATAAGTCAAGAGTTTAGACTTCCAATCACAGTATATGATGTAAAAGTTAGTCAATTTCACGAAAGTCTAAAATTTATCTAATTTTAAGAATATAGCGAATTAGAACATCTTTCAAATTTAGTGTCTGGTCTGGAATTAGCCAACTTTCAATAACTCATGCGACCGAAGTTTGGTATTCTAATAGATCAATTGTAGGACTTTCTACACATGAAAATTTCTTTTTGATAATTTTGATCTTTTTGATCATCAAAGTTAGAATGAGAAACTCACTTGAATATATGGTGGCAGACGAAAGTAGAAAAGTATATATGTTCAAATATCCTAACCACTCGAAAAGCCTCAGGTTAATTGTCCAGAATTTTGATGTACCCCTTTCAAAATAGGTCATTCTAGTACTGAAAAGGTAATCGGGTTCTTGACCACTTCTGTCACTCAGTCATCCAAAACTGATGCTTTACTTCAATTCAGTACTTTACAATTGGACAATTGTATTTTCTAATATTACGATATCTGGGTTTCCTATTCAAATAATCTTGTGCAATTTATCTTTGCAATTTATCTAATGTTCAAATGCTCATTTTTGAATGATGGTACAACGGAAGTTTCACTTGAGAAATGATAACTATGTTCTTCGTCTTTTCTCCACGTTCCTCTCTTATTACCTTAATACCTGAACTAATGTTCTCGCTGCTTGCACAGCCACAATGAGACCAGTAAATGGGTGGAGCAATGGGCGGGCCTGACCTCTGAGGCGCGGAGGTGCGAACACCCAGGAGAAACTCTCCTGGGTGCGAATGCTGGTGCGAACTTGGTGCGAGGAAAGGTGCTAGGAACTCCTGCACGCCCTCCTGGAGCAGTGATAGAATGTTGAGGATAACAGGCGGAGCAAAGTAATTTGTCATGCAACACGGCAAGAAACACATTCATATCACAGCAGGTCATGCTCATGGCATCAGCTTTACGGTAAACTGGCAAAAGAGTGAAGAAAGTGCCGACCTTATCGGCACGACATACTGTTGGAGAGGATAATAAACGTTTTGACTTTCTCTGATTTAGAAAAATTAAATTCACAAAAGTTCATGGACATCTATAGCATTTGAGTGGTTACAGAATTTTGGTGCTGATTTCGTTGTTTCCGTATAGCTCTCCGTACAGCTAATCTCAGCGACATCAAATTAAATTGTTACAGTGACTCACTGCATCGCTCATATGAGGTATCAGTTTCCGTAACTTTCGTGGATCTTTGGAGATCCTTCTAAGATTGCCTCTTGTGGGTTAGAATTTGCATAGTGTATGTTCCTCAAGGGAATGGTGTGATGTTTGATGAATACATATTTATGGTTGATAGAACTATCCTGAAGTAGAAACTACCTCAAGGTAATCTTCATTCCACACTTAATCCTTCTTAAGGTAAAAATGATCTTGAAAGTTCACCTCTAGGTGCAGTGATGATTGCGGGTTTCGAGTAATAAGTTTACTTGGAGGTAAGAATTACCTGACAGCACTAACGAATACGACCACAGATATTATTAGGTTGTTGCAAAAATAATGTCCGCTTTTCTAGCCTATATTCCAAACAACTTTTTCCCCATCAGACTTTCTTTTTCGATATAACATCTGCATATCATTGGAAAGCTCTCTTCATGTACTTTCTCATGGCTGTAAAATTAAGCTGCTATCCTCACTAGTGAGAATCTCACCAGCATTTCCTTCATCCGCACTCAAAATCAGAATCTCATAGCTTCCACTTTCGTGACTACAATTCAGGAGCAAACAAACGAATTCTTATGAAAACATAGCAGATGTATTGGATGAAGATTGTTTACCTACTGCCTGCTTATGTAGTATTTTGGAGATATGTGGACTGAGAAATTGACGCGTCGAAATAGGCAGTCGCTGCTGGCATTCTATGGGTCAGAAATTTCTCATAATTAAGGCAACCGCCAAAGCTTCGCCCATTTCTGTAAGCTTGAAATTAGCACACCTTAACTACAATATTTAAAGAAAAACTTAGCTATTCAGTGCGCGAAGAATTCCAAATTTTCATAATCAGGCACTTACAAGCTTACAACAAATAGGCTCAAAAGAGTGAACATTTTTGAATTTTTATCTTTTCTTTTCGCAGAACTCCTTCGTTGGAATTTTTTCTATACACACGTATACTATTGGCCTGCGGCTACAAAATAAGCTAATTAGCAGACATAGGGACAAAGCTTGAAGGAAGTTGTAAGCTCTTGAAGACTAGGTTTTTAAGAGAAAAACTTTCAGTTTTGCGCGCTAAATTACGAAAGATTTGCTGTTTCTGATGGTCTTGACTGCATTCAAAAATATGGAGACTGAACGAAGTTATAGCCTTCCAAAGTGAAAATTCGCAAAACGGACATTGTTTTTGCAACAACCTAATAATTCGATGTTTGAACCTTTCACTTTGGGGCCCTGAGTAGGGGTTGCTATGTATGGTCTCGTAGAGAGTTTTCAGATTCTGTGTACCTAACAAACATGCAGAAATCGTTCTGAAGAAAGTTCACACAGTTTTGTGCTATGACTGGAAAAAACGCGACTTCTGAATGATTGATTTAATTAAATTCAAATGTCTGGTAGATGAGGAACAAGCCATCATGCCAGTGTATCTGCCAAAGTCACACCTTTTTTAGCGGTGGTGCAAGATTATTATGAAGGATGAGATATGAAACTTGTTCAGCTCTTCCTCGTTTTCAAACAAGCAGCTTGAAGGCGCTTTTCGAGTAATTTCAATTAGCAGGCTAAAGTCATATTCGCAATAGTTGATGAGAAAATTAGCTGTTATAGGGAGAGTCCGAGCAAATCTGGACATATGGGGATCTCTTCTGGGCAGTAATTTTGGGGGCCTCACTAAGACACTGTCCAACCGGCAGCTCACATAATCTTCTAACGGCTAAGAATTTCGCCTCCAAGGTGGATCCCAAGATCGTATTTTGCAAGGATTCATAGCGCGACACATCAGCTTTGCGCGAGGACCCCGCGAAACTGATGTACGCCATGAATCCACCGAAATACGATCCGGGGGTCCAGTTTGGAGGCGAAAATCTTAGCCGTTTGTGAGTCATTTGCGCCCCCGATTGGCCCGTAACTTAGAGCCTCAAAATTACTTTGCACAAAATCCCCCATAAGTTCAGATTTGCCTGGACGCTGCCTTTGATGTGATTCTTTGAATCAGTTTCGCAGATGAGGAGCAGGAGCACTTTTTAGATTTCTCAGAGTTTGATAAGTCAACCTTTCTGACTTGCCTAGTCAACTGTATCAAAGCATAGATAAGATGACTAAAAAAAGCGATACTCGTGATGCTTGATGTATCATCTAGAAAGGCATTAGAGGCAAGGCACCCTAAAAAAAGCAGTCCGGCCAAAGGAGTTATAAACTCTTGCATGCTATATCCTTGCAAAGCAGCGTTTAGTTAAATTTATATAGTATAAAATCTATTTATTTCTGAAGAGACAGTGATTCTTAGTTACCAGAATGGATGCGCTCAGAGCCAACGCTCTTCCTACCATTTTCAACTACGGAAACAGCAGGCTGGTGGCTTAAAGGCACCGTCCACCCTAAGTTGAGGGTGTCGAGCTTTTGGCAGCATATAATAGTAGGGCTCTCTATCAATCCACTGCCCAAGTCGCGGCGCAAAATGCCGCTTCGGAAGCGAGAAAATCGCTTCGGAACAGCGAAGATGCACGAGGACCCCCATCCATGCCCGCCCTCCCCATCCATGCCCGCCCACTTGTGCGCGCTCATCCAATCACCGTTCCGAAAAACTGGCCTATGGGTTGTCTGGAACGGGGATTGCCGGGTTTTTGCGCATTTTCCACTTCATATTCAGAATCAGGTACATGAGAAGGCCCTACGACGAAAACGTGGAAGTCGAAAATCTGGGTGGAGGTGCCTTTAAAGGCTCAGCATCACACCAGGGCTCGGTGTAGGTGGCTCTAAGCAAGCCGGGTATCGCTTTTGGAACGAAAAGCAAAGAAGACGTCGTTTTTTGGGGGTGCGAGATTAGTTTTATAGTCGACGTTTTTTCAGTCGATTTAGATATTTTGGAAGGTCAAAGGGGACTTTGTTAAATTTTGCGAAAGTCGAGGACTTTGTTTTTCATTTCGGAAAGCCACCTCCTGCCGAACCCTGAAACCCATACTGAGGCAAGCTTGTTTCCAACACATTCGCTTTGCATGACGATAAATCAGTAATGTCGTTTTGTTTGAGGAAGAAGTGGATGAAGTGGATAAGTATGGAGTGTGTCTGTGATGCGTAATCAAAAGGAGCGTAAAGTTTGCGTTTCGCATTCGCCTAGATCGCCTAATGCGTGTCCACCCTCTCAAACCCTTGGTTTATATTCGAATCCTGTAGAGAATGCAACGCATACAGCACACCAATATTCGGCGTTTGCCATCAAGAGCTTCTACTCTCAATGAATTTCTCTGTGTTTTGCTTGGCAACGCTTTGCAAGCTCTCTAATAATCTAAATAATCTCTAATAATTTTGACAAAACATAGACCCTTGCTCGACTCGCAAGCTGTGCTCTGAAGCTCAACTACAATAGTAGCGTGATGAAGCCATACTCTGACGCCCCTAAATTTAATCTTATCTTCCCTATCACAGGCCTCCTTTTCCATCACTTTGTTTTAATCGGTGCTACTTTTTTAATGTAGGGCTCCGTCAGATTGTGAGTTCGGTGTGTCTGCGGCATAGTTGCGATAGGGGGAGTGATGGATTACCCCCTTCACTTTGAGGCCAAACTCCCGATGACCCCCTTCACCTGGGCTGAGATTGGTATTGTACTCTGAGAATATGATAAAAATCGTTATGAAAAGCAGGCTAAGTACCTCAAACAACAAGTACACTCATAAATTTATTAAAGAAACGGTATTTATGTTTATCTTATATATAAAGCTGAATGTCTGTTTGTCTGTCTGTATGTCTGTCTGTATGTACGTATGTTCCGAATAGAAAATTCCATTTCTGAACCGATCCGGACCAAACTTGGCACACATACACTTCGGGCCCCGGCGGGTGTCATAGGCTACTTTTCGTCATCGATCGATATCGATTTTATCGATTTTTATCGATTTTTTTGCTGAGTTCACCTACGGGGCTGGGAGTTGGCACAGGGGGGTAATCGAGCATGGGGATTCCGAATACAATATTGGTTTTCAGGATTATCGATTACTTTTATCGATTTTATCGATTTTTTTGCAAAGTTTGAGCTACGGGGCTGGGAGTTGGCACAGGGGGGTAATTGAGCATGGGGATTCCGAATACAATATTGGTTTTCAGGATTATCGATTACTTTTATCGATTTTATCGATTTTTTCGCAAAGTTTGAGCTACGGGGCTGGGAGTTGGCACAGGGGGGTAATTGAGCATGGGGATTCCGAATACAATATTGGTTTTCAGGATTATCGATTACTTTTATCGATTTTATCGATTTTTTTTGCAAAGTTTGAGCTACGGGGCTGGGAGTTGGCACAGGGGGGTAATCGAGCATGGGGATTCCGAATACAATATTGGTTTTCGGGATTATCGATTACTTTTATCGATTTTATCGATTTTTTGCAAAGTTTGAGCTAGGGGGCTGGGAGTTGGCACAGGGGGGTAATCGAGCATGGGGATTCCGAATACAATATTGGTTTTCGGGATTATCGATTACTTTTATCGATTTTATCGATTTTTTGTAAATTTTGACATGCGAGGCTGGGATTTTGCACAGGGGTGTAATCGAGCATGCTGATTACGAACACAATATTAGTTTTCAGGATCGTCCATTACTTTTATCGATTTTATCGATTTTTTTTTGTAAAGTTTGACCTGCGGGGCTGGGAGTTTGCACAGGGGGTAATCGAGCATGCAGATTACGAATACAATATTAGTTTTCAAGATCGTCCATTACTTTTATCGATTTTATCGATTTTTTGAAAATTTGAGCTAGGGGCTGGAATTTGGCACAGGGGGTAATCGAGCATGCAGATTACGAATACAATATTAGTTTTCAAGATCGTCCATTACTTTTATCGATTTTATCGATTTTTTGAAAATTTGAGCTAGGGGCTGGAATTTGGCACAGGGGGTAATCGAGCATGCTGATCATACCCAAGGGGGGTGATCAGCATGCTCGATTACACCCCTGTGCCAAATTCCAGCCCCTAGCTCAAATTTTCAAAAAATCGATAAAATCGATAAAAGTAATGGACGATCTTGAAAACTAATATTGTATTCGTAATCTGCATGCTCGATTACCCCCTGTGCAAACTCCCAGCCCCGCAGGTCAAACTTTACAAAAAAAATCGATAAAATCGATAAAAGTAATGGACGATCCTGAAAACTAATATTGTGTTCGTAATCAGCATGCTCGATTACCCCCCTGTGCAAAATCCCAGCCTCGCATGTCAAAATTTACAAAAAATCGATAAAATCAATAAAAGTAATCGATAATTCTGAAAACTAATATTGTATTCGGAATCCCCATGCTCACTTCCCCCCTGTGCCAACTCCTAGCCCTGGAGGTGAACTCTGCAAAAAACTCGATAAAAATCGGTAAAATCGACATCGATCGATAACGAAAAGTGGACTGTGACACCCGCCGGGGCCCGAAGTGTATGTGTGCCAAGTTTGGTCCGGATACGGCGGAGCCGGGTAAGCCAGCTAGTTTATATTATTTATTTATCCTCGTAGCATTTTGGAGAGCAGAAAGTGAGTACACAAAATCAGTTAATTTTTAAAGCACATGAAATCCCTCATATCTCGCGGCACAGAAGACCTAGAAAAAAGTCGACGGTCTAGTCGACTCTCCATGATTTCAGTTTTCGAATGGTATACAGCATGTTAGGGCTTCTTTGCTACCTGGCTCTAAAAATCATTTGCTCCGGTAACCGATAAAAGCCAATACATTGGTGGAGCTGGGTTGGAGCAAGCTAATAGTAAATATCTCCACCCCATTTTTGAAAACTGATTAGTTTTTCCGCCCAGCAACCTACATACCATTCGAAAGCTTAGGAAAAGAGGATTTGACCTAGACCGTCGGCTTCTTTCTAGCCCCCCTCTACCGAGAGATACACCGCATTTTATCTGAAAACATGGTCATTTTCAACAGCAGATTTCTGCCAAACGAAGACCTAATCACTGCTGATTATCTATCTATGTTAAAGAGCAAATCTTCATTAACAAACGTAAACCGTCGATTTTCTCGTAGGAAAGTGAGGACACAAAATCAGTTAATTTTTGAAGCACATGAAATCCCTCATATCTCGCGGCACAGAAGACCGAGAAAAAAGTCGACGGTCTATGTCGACTCTCCATGATCTCAGCTTTCGAATGGTATACAGCATGTTAGGGCTACTTTGCTTCCCGGCTCTAAAAGTCATTTGCTTCGGTGACCCATAGAAGCCAACACATTGTATAGGTCGTCCCGAAAGTTTTTGCGCACGATTTTCAAAAATTCATAACTTCTGATTTTTTCAACCGATTTGGCTGCTTTCACATTTATGTGAAAGGGTAAGTCATGCTCTTTATATGTAATGACGTCCCAGCTGCTTAGTAATGGTCATCTGTTGCATAGATAGAAGCTCAAAACAAAATCACTCAAAATTTGAATTTTTGTGTAGGGTCATAAAAAATCAGAAACTTGCAACAAAATCGGATCAGTCGGTATTGTAGGTTCTTTCACCAGCTCTTTCTAACAATGCAAAGTTTGCTCCGATTGAGCGTCTCCATGAAAAGTTATAATTTCCGAGCAAGCAGTACAAAAAGGCGAATTTGATTTATTTTGGCATTTTTCAGGGAAATCATAACTTTTCATGTAGACGCTCAATCGGCGCAGACTTTGCACTGTTAGAAAGAGCTGGTGAAAGAACCTACAGTACTGACTGCTCCGATTTTTGTTGCAAGTCTCCGATTTTTTATGAAACTACACAGAAAATCGAAATTTTTACTATTTTTCTTCTATCGCTCCTATCTATGCAACAGATGACCATTACTAAGCAGCTGAGATGTCATTATAAAGAGCATGACTTACCCTTTCACACGAAAGTGAAAGCAGTCAAATCGGTTGGAAAAATCAGAAGTTATGAATTTTGAAATTCATGTGCAAAAACTTTCTGGACGACCTAATAAGAGCGAGGTGGAGCAAGTTAATAGTAAAAAATGTGCTGTGGATTGACATCGTTATCAGCATTAACGAGAACGTGAGCGAACGCATCTATTTGAGCGTGCTTATCGTTGTTATATGTTTATGTTTTTTTTGGTAAAAAATGCGCTTTTGATTGACAGTTATGCCATCATTATTAGCACACACTCAAAAAACTATGGGAGATTGGTGATTTTTCACAACTTCACACAAAAACCCGCCCATTTCTGGAATCTATGCTCTATAAACCTAGTGCTGAAGAAGGTCACTTTCGTGAAAACGCTCTAGACTCACCTTACCTAATTTGTAGAGAATGGTTGGTTCCAATGAATCAAAAACTCTGTGGCCTAAGGCATACCTCTTGCGATTTCGCAAAATCGCCACATCCTCGCGACTTGGCGATTTGCTAGATGTCTAGAGATTAAGCATACGAGGCTCTTAGATGCATGGGTGCGTAGATTCCGTAAATTGTAACAAACGCAGCAGATCTGGCCCAAGCAAAGTGCGTCTACGACCAGCCATGGAGAGTCGTTGCAGTGCCAAATCGCGCGGCGACTAAAATCGCGTGAGGTATGCCTTAGGCTTGAGACATTCAGAAGAATAACATGTTATTAAAATATCCCTCAATGTTTTGGAAAGGTTGGCAGTTTGAAGAGGAAACGGCAGGCAGAAGACTTTACAAAATCGCAGATGACTCGCATGTGTTCCAGTTCAAGCGAGGCAGAAGGAGAATCTTACGCCGACGAAAATGTTATCGCCATATACAGAGTTGGCAATTGAGCGAAACTCTGTGATTTCCTGCATAAGGAATCCAAGCAGATTGTCTTGTTTCAATGAGGAAATGTCCAGGAAGTGCATTGCTGATCTTCAGGTTGCTGAAGAATTCAAGGCTGCTAAATTCACAAACATGGATATGAACAAAAGGAAGGTGTTAGTACAAAGCATAATTACTGCACTTAGATCCCGGCTGGAGTGCGAAAGTACAAAGCATAATTACTGCACTTAGATCCCGGCTGGAGTGCGAACCCAACTCTGTGCTTTATGTTTTTGAAAGTTATTCGCCTTGTGACAATATGACCTATGATATTGAAAAAAAACCAACGCGCAGCATAGTATGCTTCATTTTTAAAATCGTGACGACGAGTTGACTGCGGTCTTTCCGCACACAGAAGGATAATACACTCATACAAGCAGGCAACACCTCAACGCTAAGCTCAGTCACTTCCAGTTCCTGTCTACTATCATATGCAAGCAGAAAAACTATTTGGTAAGATATAAAAACCAAGAATTGGGAGTGCGTGCGTGTTGCGCGCGGTCGCGTCATCGTCACGATTTTTCGAATGCCCTATACCTCCTTTTTTCGGCTATTCCGCAGATGCTGTTAAAGAAGAAGTTGAGCAGCTTTCTAATTAGCTAACAGGACGTATGCCAGAGGAGGTGAAGCCAGAGTTCGACAAGGCCCAAAAAGTATGCACTATTTCCTTCCCGTGTTGCGAAAGCATATGAGATCTGGCTCTTTTCCCATTACTTACCGCAAAAATCTGATGGACCTACTAGCAAAGCTAGTTTCCATTTCGACTAGCACGGCAGAGGTAGAGAAAGAAATTTTCTACCTACTCTGTTATCAGAACACAACGTAGAAGTCGTACAACGATAGAGCATCTAAGAAAATACTTAAGATTTGTCAACTTTCAACTAAACACATTGTTATCTAAAAACTTCATTTAAAGGGTTGGTATAAGTGATCCAGACAGGCTGTTACCGTATGACTTATGAAATATCCTAAAAGATGGTATGAAGAAACTGGTCACTTACCTGCTGACTTCCTGGTGCTACCAGAGGGCCAGGAAAAAATCACAAAAGCGCTTAGAAGAAGAAGAAAGTTTCAAATCCATTTTCGACTCAGAACGCTTTTGCACGCGATTCTACTTCTACTCCGATGACCCTTTGGAGGAAGAAGAAGATTTTTCAGGCAGCGAACTTGTTGTCTCTGACGTTAGCGATAGTGATATTGTTGATGATGATGTGCAGGAAATGAAGTTGTTCCTAACTTGTACATCTTTTGGGATAAACATTATTGCTTTCGTTTTTTGTTGATGCAGTGAAACAGGAGCACAGATCTTCATAATCAATTTTTTTTTAATTTTTTAATTTCTTTTGAAAATTAAAAAAAATTTTTTTCATTTTGTGCCTAAATAAGGTACAAATTAGAGCTCTTCATACCACGCTTTTTTACCTTTTCTCTCTTCCTCCCCCCCCCCCCCCCCTAGACCCACATAACCCCTTCACCCTGGAAGGTCGGGAACAGCCGAGACCCCCTTCACCTGGGGAGAGCCCGGCTCCCCCTATCGCACCTATGGTCTGCGGTCATTGCACACGCATGATGCCATAAGACCTCAAATCAGATTAAGCCAGCCCTTATTCCTCAAAATCTCTCCAAGTTGAAGGCTAATAGTTGTGGCAAGAGAGAGTTCAAAAGCAGCAAACACTAAGAAAGCCGAATGCGCGAGCAAGTAGCACTCTATCGACCTTCACAATCACGCAGAACCGATATGAGTGTAATCGTTTTTGTATTCTAGCGATTTCAAAATGAAGATGTGGGCGAAGCAGCGTCTGCAGACATTTGCAATCACTGAATGCTTTTTTAGCGCACGAGAAAGACGCGTCTTATCGCAATATAAAAGGTTGACTAAGGGGGAGACTGTCATCAATTTTTGTTTTGTTGTTCCCTATAACAGCTCATCGCTCCTATGGTTGTGTGTCAGAATTTCTGTACATTTCAACCATCTCTACTTATTTCGGCTGTCTCCAACAATTTCATAATACACAACGTGCTAATTTTCACACGATTCTCCTCTGGCAAAAATTGTATTGTAAGCCCTCTGATTGCTGTAAGAGTCTAAAATGAATGCCAGATTGTAATGCGACAGCATTGTTGCGATATTGTAAATTGTAAATGTAAATTTCTACCGAACAAAATATTTTTATGTAGGACATCTGCTTTCTGTCATGGAAATTTGTGGGATAATAATCGAGCGTCTTTAAAAGAAATCTTTGAATATTTTTCTTTAATCCGGTGGAAGCACCTCGAGCAAAGGAGCTTCTCAGCTGTACGAAGTTTGGAGATCAAAAGAAATTCAGATATTTATGGGCACTTGAGTTGTGGAAGCGAAAAATTGCGCCACTCTGGAAGAAATTTCAGGTGCTTGAAAGAGATACTGCGTTTTTGATTGGATGTAAAAACAAAAATTTGTGATGACTTTGAAGAGGAAGATTTTTTAAGACTATATTGCATCATATGTAGGAGATGAGAAGAAGAGCATTGCTCCCCATTGTGGAAGGTCACTCATATAGTACTTGTCACTTCTAAGAATTATTGAAGAATGACAAAAGTTCACAGCTTGCTGAGCCCATATCTCGGTGAGGGGGGGGGGGTCCTTCCTCTCCTAGTCTGATTTGTTTTTCATCTTGTAGATAAGAGCATAGTGATATAACCTGGGCTGTCGCAAAAGGATCTGCTGAAGCAACTCTTCTTGAGCTTCAACTTTACACAAAAATCCTTGCGTCTTCAACTCGTTGCTGTTGCTCTCCTTCCCTGTAGCAGTTCCTTTTGCGACAGCCCCATTAAATCAAGTAAGAATTCCTCTGCAAGATGATGAAAAAAGTAGATCAAGAGAGGAATTTCCCACTGAGATACGGACCGCTAAATAGAACTACCCAAAAACCCAATTTTTTTGCTATAACTCTTGTCCAAATAAGCGAAAATAAACAGGGAAATGAATCTAGAATTTACTCTTGGAGAGTTTTCGAATTATTTGTAACATGTGGGGGTTCTTTGTTTTTTTCGCCCTGCGACGGTGGTTGAGACGCTCCAGTTCTGCGATCTCAGGTCTACCCCCCCCCTCCATATGCATCAAAGTGGGCGGGGCTGAGGAGCCATAACTGGAGCGTCTCAACCACCGTCGCAGAGCGAAAAAAACAAGCAACCGCCACATATTATATATCATTCAAAAACTCTCCAAGAGTAAATTCTAGAACCAGTTACCTGTTTATTTTCCCTTATTTGGACAAAGGGGGGGGGGCGAGCGTTAGGTACCCAGCCGGGGTGCGGGCGTTAGGTACCCAGCCATTTGTGGTATACACTAAGCCCCGCCCCTTTGTTACTTTGGCAGCGGGTACTAACGATACACCAAATCCTAGCTGCTAGAACAGCTCACCTAGCTTGCAAAAGCGCTGGCGCTTGGGCACAAATGAGACAGTTCGAGAAAACCAAAGAAATGTGCGAATAAAAACGGAAGTTTGTATACAGCCTTCTTTCTATTGTTTCTTTTTTAATATTTCAAAACCACAGAAATTCGTGGTGAAAATAGAGAACAAGGTAAGGCTTGTATGAGCAATTCACATTATTTTGCAAAAAGAAATCGTGATAACCTGATCCTCTGATCAACGGAAATTTCAAAGAAATAAACTTTGTAAAAATCCAGTTGACCAAAGTTTTATGCTTTGATGAAGCAAAGCGCTCTTTCAGAGATGCTCCTGGCAAATTAATTGCACGGAAAATTCCTTTGTTCCAAAATCTGCTTCAGATATATTTTTGACAATGAAAAGTGAAAACGATTGGAACAAGAGCTTCGAAGAGAGGTTATCATCAGAAATCTAGTTGGATAATTTGATCATATTTTGGCTGCTAAAAAAGAGAATGAGTTCCGAACAATTACAGTATGGAAGTACTCGAAAAAAGCATACGGAGAACATAGGCATGATAAAATACAGCAGCTCAATGGAAATTTCATAAGGGATGTGAAATTTTTCGAAATAAAGAAAAATGTCTGCTCATCAATGTAATCTCCCATAAATCTGCTGACCTCAGTAATGATCGAATTGATAGCCTTGACAATCTAGTTCGCAACCCCTGTAGCAACATTGACGCGAAAGGGTTACGACCCATAACTTCACACCTCAAGACAGTTGCCAGCTCCATTACTCAAAAATTCGCTTACATGAGGGAAGGTGTTTATTTCTCTCTTTTACTCACTGGTAGCAAGCGCCAGCGCTTTTGCACGCTAGGTGAGCTGTCCTAGCAGCTAGGATTTGGTGTATCGTTAGGTACCCGCTGAAAGTAACAAAGGGGCGTGGCTTAGTGTATACCACAAATGGCTGGGTACCTAACGCCCGCACCCCAGCTGGGTACCTAACGCCACGCACCCGGACAAAGGTTATAGCAAAAAAGATTTTGGGTGGTTCTATTTGACGGTCCGTATCTCAGTGGGAAGTTCCTCTCATGATCTACTTCTTTCACCATCTTGCAGAGGAATTCTTGCTTGATTTAATGGGGCTGTCGCAAATGGAACTGCTATGGGGAAGGAGAGCAACAGCAACGAGTTGAAGACGCAAGGATTTCTGTGTAAAGTTGAAGCTCAAGAGGAGTTGCTTCAGCTGATGCTTTTGCGACAGCCCAGGTTATATCAAGTATGCTCTCCTCTACAGGATAAAAAATAAATCAGATTATGAGAGGACCCTCTCACCGAGATATGGGATTTTGGCTTGGAGGGGGGGGGGGGGTTGGTTGGCAACCGAAAGCTGCTTCGGTGTCTGTGATTATTTTACATCATACTAAACGGGAAAAAAACTTACCTGAATGCTTCATGCCTTCACTCACTATCTACTGCTTCAACTGTGTACAACAAATCAATTTATTGTTTATCCAAAAAAACACAACACAATGACAATTTATTCAATTTACAGCACATTACAACAACAAAAATATCTTTTTCCAACTCTCGTCCAATACGCCCACGTCACTCCACTCCAGCATTCGTTTCATGACCATGCGCGCTTCCACGCCGACTCATGTACTGCTCGTTCCATAAATTATCCAAAATATGATTTCTCAAAAACGTATCTCTCAACTTCAAACAAATTGTTCTTGCCTCAGCAGCAGCTTCGTCTCAGTGAGGGGGTCCCGAGTTTAACTTGAACAAGTGATTTCTGGTTAAAAATTCGTTCTTTGCATTCTCATTCCTTATACTCAAATACACTCTTTCACCGTAGATCTACTCCACTTCATGCACACTGTCATTTCACCTCAAAAAAATTTTTTTGGTCCGCCCGGAATGAAGGGAGGGCGGGGGGGGGGTAGCCCAAGCTTCAAAGTGAGAGGGGGTGAGATTCATCTCAGAATATCGCACCTATGATTCCAAGTTTTGTACGGAAAGTGGGATTCGGAAAGTATGAAAAGTGCACATTTGAAATATCTAATGTAGACGTTATGTGCTTGAGCAACTTGGAGGTTCGCAGCATTTTTTGGCGGGGATCTGTTTTTTTTTCGGTGTTCGAAACTTTTGGGCTTTGCGTTTATATTTCTTATGCCGCACAGGTTGGTATGGTGGATCTTTATCGACCTAACGTTTCGAACAACTCGTCTTCGTCGGAGGTCTGAAAAAAAATTGTAGTTTATGTACCCGTTGTGCAGTGCCGCCAAACATCTCGTCTGAGTCCGCTTCGCTTGACGTTTTCTCAGACGCAACGCACTGGGAACGTAACGTTCCAAACGTAACATGTATCGAACTTTAATCCAAATGTCATTTTGTAGAGTTTGATTTTTGAATGGTAGGTTTGCTGCATTTTTAGCTCTACCTTTCCGCTGTAGCAAGAGGAACCTGCAGTAATTTCCGGACAACCCAATGATATTGGGCGCATGGAATCTTCCAACGAGCGCTCATTATTTAAATTATAAGAAACCACTTTTAGAGACAAACATCATCTTCAATGAATTTTTTTGTGATAAAATGTCAGAAACGCTATAAAAGTGTCAATTTCTATTTTCATATTCCCTTTTCCTTAGCACAGCTGAACTTTCGCTTAGTTCTATAGCCCTGCATTCATCATCTGCGTAAAAACTGACACAACATTTGCATAACATTTTTAGACTAAAATTACCAAATTTTGCTGCCTGTCATTTCACAACTATTATCAGACCATTCCCACTGCAGCATGCAAAAGTCTGGAGAGTGGAGCACTCTTATGGGAAACTTAGTTGCAGCATCATCCACGACGTTCTTTTCAGCAGTACTTGAGCATCTTTGACTTTCATAGGTTGAAATAGGAATGTTCAACAACACAAAGTGTGAAACATTCCTTGCGAAAAAGAGTTGGAGCTACTACGTGAAGATTTCGAAGAGAGAAGCTGTTCATACAAAAAATAACACACGCTAGTGATAATACGGTACAATTCGAGCATCTGATTCTGTTTGACGCCTACCTACCGCCTACCATGAAGCCTACCATGTTGTTACAAGCCTTGCAAACGAGATCAACCATCTACGCAGCCTCTCAGAGAATCGCCGGGGTAGGCGGCCACGTTTATAGACAAGAGCACAAAAATAGAATGATTTTTTGCGGTCTGCTTGCTGATATTTAAAAAAGCGCGGCTTTTTATAAACACTCAGAAAGAATCGCTACTTCTTGATAGCACAATTGCTGCGCTGGCAGCATGTTCGCAACTTTTTGCGGGTTTTCCAAAAATGTGGAAAGCGCGGTCTTTGATACAAAGACCGCTTGACCGATAATCACCCGTATACATCAAACCCAGGTATCATACAATGTTGAATAGCATTTGAGGGCAATGCTTCGATACTCGGAAAATAAGCAGGCATGGCAGCTGTCGGCGAACTTTGACAGTGGCCGCCCGAGTTGACCGAAGTTTGCGTTGCATCGCCATATCTTGCTTCAGTCTGGACGGATGTCTTGACAGAGCGGCTTTCAATACATATAAATGGTGGCCAGTAAGTATTGGCGTTACAACTTGTAATACATTTCTTCCTGAGATGTTTTATCATGGCGACAAATATGCCTGTAGCTTATGAACATCCTCTATATTATTAGGTTGGTGCAAAAGTAATGCGTGTTTTTCTAGCCCTTATTTCAAGACAACTTTTCTCCATCGAAGTTTCTCCTATGAAACTTATCCAGCATACTTTAGAGAAGCTTCTTTCATGCTCTATTCAATGGTGGTTGAAAGAAGCTTCTATCCTCAATCGTTAAAAATTTATAAAGCTTCATATAACCGCACTCCAAACCAGAATTTCATTGCACTTACTTTTTTGGCCAGAATTTGAGCGCCAGTAAACGCATTCTTTTGAAATTTAACTACTGTATGTAGTAGAAATTGTCCACGTTGTGCACGCTTTGCTGTTTTCTCAGAAATTATTTAGACTGAGATTTCTATGCCCCAACATGATTGACGCTTTTGACCATTCTGTGGCCCATAGATTTTCTTTGAAGAGGGCAATCGCCAAAGTTTCGCTCATTTCTGTAAGCGTAAGGGTGGACCTCCTGTTGATAGTTTTTGCAGAAATGTGGAAGCTGTTCAGTACACAGAAAATCATCTCCATATTTTTAAATTTCGAGGGTTACGAAAAAATGTCGAAAAAAGAGGACAATTTTAAATATTATTTTTTCCTTTTCGCAAATCTTTTTTGTTTGAGCCCCTTTCAACTTTTATTTGTACTACTGGCTGCGGCTACATGATAGTCAATTTTTCATTTATAACAACAAATCTTGAAGGAAGTTATGATCAGTTGAAAACGAGGTTTCCGAAAAAAAAATTTTTGCTTATCGATCCATATTTTTCCACCATTTTGCGATGTTAGCACAGATAAATGTGCGCCGTGTAGAGAGAGGTTTGGTGCCTCTGATGGACTTTGCCGCGCTGAAAAATATGGATTTTTTAGAAAGTTATAGCACGAAGTGAGAACTCGCAAAACGCGCATTACTTTTGCACCAACCTAATAATATGCATGAGAATTGCGCCAACTGGGGTTTTCATACGCAAACACACTTTTGAGTCTGCATCCACTCAAAAGGCATTGTGGCGCTGTCAATCAGCACCTGTTTAAAATTTTGGAGAGGAATTACTGCTGCCACCCACTATCAAACTGTATACTCTAGAAACCCTTATGTCCAGAACTCATTCGATTCGGAAGCGGCTTATCGCCAAGGGTTCGGAACGGATACATTCTTGACATAGCATTTTTCGTCGCACCAGCTTCAAGATACGCTGCTGAAGTCTATACATGTGAAGGGCCCAGTCTTGTAAGAGCTGGTTAGTTGAGCGAATATATTTTTGCATGTAAGAAGGCCCAGTCTTGTAAGAGTAATGCAATAAAATGCCCCTTCTTACATGCAAAAACGATTTCACTTACCTCGTTTTCTATAAAAAAATGACTATGTGACACCCACATGGGACACGAGATGTGCACGGTAGGTAGTGAAATTCCCAAATAAATTTAAATTTTTGCTTAAGATAGAAGTCTTATGCAGTGAAAGCAACCTGAGTAACCCAACGTAAAGAAAAATCTGAAATGCTTCACGAAATCTGGCTGCCCGCCGTGCGCTTACTATATCAGGAGTTGCGCTTCAAGCAGTGATATGAAATTCCCAACTGATGAGACGCGAAGTTCGGCGAACTCCTGCAGCAGTTGCGTTTATTTTTCAGAGTTAAGAGCGATATTGTAGCAAACTGTGCGTACGCTTGCTAATTGTTACGAACGGAGTGTTAGAGCAAAGATTAATCATTGACATAAATATCATTTCAATTTACCATTCACAGTTAATCGTTAGCCATGGAGGTGAGAATGCTTCATCATTTTGAAACGTGTCTCTAATCCATTTGCGTGATAATTACGGAAAATCGTCGTGCAAACAAATCGAGAAGAAGTTCTAAAATAACTGAGCGTATTTTGTTTCTACATGTAACATGCAATAATAACAGAGTAATTCGAGGCATTCAATGAAGTTCCTGCTCTTTGCAATTCCATTGGTCGAAGCTTTCATAAAACCGATAAGCAATGAGCTAATCTCCAAGTACGTGTTTGACTCGAAAGCAACATTACGAAAACACTGCATTTCCAGAAGCTCAAACCAATCTCCTTGCTCCTGTCCTGCATCTAACAAAGGTAAACGCTATACCTTTCATCTTTTTCCTAGCTTTATACCCGAATTGCGCATTCCACTTGGCACTTAGTATACCCAATTTTCCAAGCTTGTCTAAGAAAAAACCATCATGAACTTCCCTCGTGCTAGACTTCATTGTGGAGTGTGCAACTATCACCTCTTGGATTATTACCTCCAAGCAGTGGCGGTCCGAGAAATTTTTTTCGGGGGGGGGGGGCGACAAAAATTTTTTTCAAAAGAAGGTGCGTGGCGTTAGCCACGAACTCCGAAAAATTTTTTGGGGTGCTTCTCAAAATTTTTGCGGGTCCCCGACCCCTAAAGTCTGAAAAAAGGGGGCGTGGCTGACGCCACGCCCCCGAAAAAAAATTTTTATAAGGCTAAAATGAATTTTTAAAAAATATTAAAAATTATTTTAATTATTGCAAACAAGTCGTTTGCACATTTTTACAACCCATATAGGCAAGTTTCAAAAATTTCGCGACCCATTCTCGAGGGGGGCGCGCGCCCCCCCCCCCCCGCCCCCCCTCGGTCCGCCACTGCCTCCAAGGTATTTCAATAGGGTAGGGAACAATTACAACCTCTGAAGCGCCACTCGCGCGCGACCTATAGCACAGTCGCACTCGACTGTGCTATAGGTCGCGGATATGAGGCTGACCAGGGAACGATACTTGGTGTCCTGGCCTCTTGGATTGAGATGATACCATTACACTCGACTTCGAACGCTGATTCCGAATCCGACTTCCGTTTTTGCTAGTCGTCTTTCTGAGAAAAGTTATAAAGGATTTTTACGCCAAGAAAAGTATGGTCGGAACGCCAAAAACGCCGCTACGACTGTGGTATAGTGGCTAGTGCGATAGCGTCACAAGTCACTGCAGGTTTAGGTTCGAGTCCTTCTGTCTTTTCAGTTTTGCATTGCCTCAATCTTTTTGAAAGTCAGGTGTCCTGGGTCGTATTTCTCTTATGCAACCCTTGACGCGAAAATCCTTCATAACCTCTTTTAGAGAAAAGTTAAGCAGAAAAGGGAATCAGATTCGGAATCAGCGTTCCAAGACGGGTGTGATGGTATATGTTTCGTCTCAAAAGGCTAGGGACACCGAGTATCGTTTCTTGTGAGAATAGCAGATTTTCTGCAGAATGGTGAACACGGATGATCCTTTTCAATGCATTGAAACGGCTCACGAATGATAATGAGACATCCTTCTTTTAATTCATTTGAAGTGAAAGCCATTTCTTCTAGCCTACTTCAAGTGGTGTTTTTAGCTGAGCAGCTCGCTGCTAAATATATTTCTTTGAACTTTTGGTTTACAAAATTTTGTATGTCAGCAAAGTGTTTTCAGTTTATCCTTGTGAAAGTGGATGGACTTATTTCGACGAGACGGATGCATGTTATAGGGTATGTGACACTCTTCATAATAAAAAATGATATCGTACAGTTGAAACCATCCACCTTTACGACCATGTCCAAAAATTAGCTCATCCATTGTCTAACTATTATCCGAAGTACAGGGTGGTTTGATAAGATTCTGGCTGTTTATCTATTATCTAAAGTACAGGGTGGTTAGAAATTGTCTGCAAATACATCCAATTCAAAACTCGCTCGTTTTGTTTCATTAAGCACATCAGACCTAAAGACCATACAGAGCAAAAAAAGTTTCTCCGTGTTTCTTTGAGCTATTTTATTGGAAACACAATTGAGTAGTTTTTTACGCTTCTTCCCTCACATCGCTTGCTACAAAGATCATAACATATCCCAAACGAAACTTCGTACTTTACTAAAAGCCCATTTTCTTACATGTGCTTTTCCGTAAAAGTAAGTTCGTTCTGAAACACTGTGCATTGAAAAAGAGCTACAATTCCAATTGTTTTCCTCAAGGAATCCGTCTTCATAATCTTTTAATCTTCCAAAATTTTACAAACGTGCAAACATTTTGAAAATGTGCACAATGATAGGTGCAGATGCTACCCCAAAAACATCGAAACAGGATTTTACGGAATCTGGAACTGAAGAAATTCTAACGCAATAAGTTCGCACAGTAATTCGCTGTGCTTTTTTCGACGTAAAAAAGTCTTTGATCGCAAGCTATTGCAACTTTTGTTATATGCGGAAAATGTAAACTTTGGACTCTTAGTGGTACGAAAACGAAAACCTGTTTTCGTTTTCCAGCGTTGAAAAATTAGAACAATTTGATGATGCACTTTTCCACCTCTTCAAGGAACTGAAGAAAGTGGTCACTACCAAATTCTTGGAATATTTAAAACAAATTGTTTTTACTTGTGATATAACTTTATTGGAATGTCGGCTGTTATTACCCGATTTATCAGATCGCAAATTCTTTGAAAAGAATATGGGGCTCATTACACAATGGCTCGTAGTAAAGCTAATTCTGTTCAGTTGAACTGAACTGAGGCCCTCATCCAAGATTCGATAAGGTAGACTGCTTTCACCAGCTTCCCATGTAGTAAGAATGCAAAATGAAATTTCAGCTGACCGTCCGTCTACTTGACGAGGTAGTCTACCTTACTTCAGTCAGTCCACATTCAGTTAGACTACCAATTGATTTAAATAGTGTGTCAATGATGATACGCAGAGAAACTTATCGTAAGTTACTCCTGAGTAACTTACGATACACGTCAGTTTAACATGCCGGTGAGGAGCCACAGTGACGCTGACGAGATTTAATAAGATTTAACAAGTGCGGCAGCATCCCCGCCGCTAGTGCCAATGACGTAGATGTGAATGGTTGGCAAACTCGTCTTGACTTATATGCATGGACGTGGCGCTCTCAATCTTATCATCGTGGGTGGTTGGCAATATCAATCAATGGCTCGACTGAAGGCAAGCTGACTCGTCGAAGCCTCAACTGAAATCCTATTCAGCTGAGATCGAATGAAGCAGCTTTACTACGGGCCAATGGTTTTTGAAAATGTTCACTTTCGCCTTTCCCGATCCCTCCTCAAAATGGTTCGCAAACTTTTTGAAATGGTGTTAGGTCGTAGAATCACAGGTGATCTATTTTAATTCTTGAATGATTAGGGATTTTCAAAACTCAGTAAAAATTCGAAAAGGCTGGTGAATTCGGACGGCGAATATGTGTATGCAGAGCTCACAAAAAGAATTTAGGAGAACTTGGTTTACGATCTCCATTTGAAGAAACTGTTTCGCTCTTCCCAAAGTTGATTTAAACCAATTGAAATACATCATTGAGCTTTGTCATGATTCAAAAGAAACAAGCAAAGCCGCATATACCATCAGCACATTTCTCAAAAATTCTCTTTTTGTCATCAGTTGATATGCATGATAAGCATGAAATTTGCACTTTAAGTGAATAACTTTGCACAGCTCAAAAATATGTTGCCTTTCAAAGATCACTCTTGTGCTCTAAAAAGTATAGTCGAGTAGATTCTCTGCTAAGTATAGTGTGCTTGCGGTGCCAATATGATGCGGTAATATTTGCAATTGCAAACAAATAGCCATATAATGTCGGCCACTTCCGCATGCAAAATTCCGGCATCCGTAGCTTATTAACGCGCAGATTTTGCCGCACTCTCTTTGCACGGCACACTTCAGTAAGCTGACATTAACCCACTGTACTTGTGCAACTTTCTTAGACAGGCTCTGCTTACGTGCTTTTGTCGCCTACGCAGAATAGGCCAGCTCAAAATTGTACTTTACACATAAATCAACTGCAGTCAACATTCAGATAAGTCTTGAGATGTTAAGATATGGAATATGGAAAAAATTGCAGATTTTCTTCAATGCTCCTTTTAACACTGCCGAGAGTGTATGTCTTGCTTTTGGAGGGCACTTGACTTCAATACATAGCTATAAAGAGAATCATTTTGTGACTGGTAAATTTGATTCTTTTCATTGGAACGTAGAGTGTTATGTCTTGACTTGCTTGTGATTCAGAATTAGCAAAAAAGGGCGAAGAAATCGATGACTGTCGGCAGGGAATTTGGATAGGTTTGGTGCGATCTAATTTTTGGATGAGCAATAAGACGGATATGTGGGTGTGGACTGATGGTACAGACATTGATTTTCAAGCATGGGAACCGGCTCAACCAGTCAACGACGGACATCTAGACTGTGTTTTAGTAAGAATTTTATGTAAATATTCCATACATATAATGCTTCGAAGCCTGAAACAAGTAATGCTTCTGAAATAAGCAAAAAGAAAGGCTTAACACATTGACGACTGCTTGACACACATGGTGTGTCAAGCAATGACTACCGCGTGGGACCGCTTGACACACCATGTGTGTCAAAGCTTAAATTTTGGTAAAATGACTACTATCCTGAAATAAACTCACTCTATGAGCTTTCTTTTGCACAGAATCTAGGGATGACTTCTACCTTTCCTGTCAGCCTTTCAGATCTACTGTAAGTGTACTGTAGATGGGAGTATGCGTAATTATAGTTGAAAAAGTGGGCTGGTCCGTAGAAAGGCCTTGGTCCCAAAAGGCAGACAACTAAAAATCTACATTTTCGGCAATGTGTTAAAAGCAGTGTCTGAACAGAACGGGGGTTTTGGGATTCCAGTGCCCTGCGCAAGTGGCCCCCCTCAGACACAACATCGCGCAAGTGCGAGGTCACAGCGCTAGACCTAAAGCGAGAAAAACGACCATAAAGTGGGAAATTTACGCCCTGCGACGGAGTCCTCCGACCGGTTCGAGTTCCTTCTATGCGGCAGGGTACGCATGCCGCCACGTTAAAATCGTAGGGTCCCGCAAGGACTCTGCGTCTCAGCCTTGGCGGAAGGCTTTGGAAAACGCATGTCCTCGCGCCGTTTTCGCGCCTTCTAATGTGGATTTTCGGATTCAACGTTGCGGATAATCCCCGGTAAATGGATAGAAATCGAGTTTCTGCGTGGACCGGGGCCCGGCACAGATCGTCTGGAAGCAGGCTGGACTTCGTTTTTGGAGCAAAAAGCAGAGGAGACATCGTTTTTGCCGAATCGAGGCCGAGCTTTAAGAATAAGCGCTATTTGATCGAACACAATCTTTTCGGACAGGTTATCACACGATTGACATGCTCTATCGTGTATGGCGAAAAGTGCGCGCGATTTGAAAGCAAGGCTAAAATAAACAAATTGCTTGTTTACAGCACGCACAGAATCTTATGACACAAAATTGAACTGTATACATAGAAAATAGTTGCAAAAGAATCATGCAAAAAGATTTAGAAATTATGTGTAGTACTGCCTTTTTTAAAGCTAGTCCGTCTCCAGACGGTCACCAGACGATCTGAGATCGTCTGGAGCATATAATATTTTGTCACCTCACATAAGTTTTGGATTTTTCTATCATGGACGGATTAACCGGTCAAAAATCCATCCCTGAGCATGAAGACATCTTCATATCATTGCCTTTTCTTCGTTTTTTCCCTTAATTTCTTCATATCGCCTTGTTAATTATCGCGCTCCAATGTCAAACTCTTGAGCATGCGTAATGATCAGCTCCAATTTGGATCGTCACTCTTATCTCACGTTTTTTCTTCCCGAATAGTAAATTTTTCTTGTTTTCATCTTCTCCAAAGTAGGTAGGTTAAAGAGGACTTCGTAAAACTTCCGAAAGCTAAGGAAGACTTTGTTTTCAGAACCGTAGAAACCGACTCGTGCCGTTCCTGGCCCGGACACTGCCTTTAGAGGCAGCGGCTCGGCAGATTCTCGACTTGAAGTTTTTTTGCTTACCTGGGGTAATTCGAGGCGCTGATTCCGAAGATCCACCTTGAAGAGCGCGAAAATGGCAAAAACCACCATTTCCCAAGGCCTCCCATTTGGAATTTGGACGAATGGAGCACGTCCCGCCATGGTTAGAGACGCAGAATCGTTGCGGGACCCTCGCAATTATAACATTGCAGCATGCTTTCTCTGACGGTCAGGGAGAATCGCAAGCTCTTCCGCGCGTATTAGAATGGATTGCGCGTAACGGGGTTTTCTAAGCAAGGGCAACATGCTGTGCGCTCGGACCTGCTCTGTTCTCACGTTTGGGGTGCAAGCAACCTTCCATGCCAAAATTTCGGGATGTTCGGTTTTGGCGAGCCGCTGCCTTTAACCACCTCGGTAGCTCACTGTCTGATTCAATATGGAGTACTCGTACTCAGTTGCCACATGGAATGATAGTGGAGAACATTTTCTTTTCTGATGTTCTGAAATTTTTATCTCTTTCAATTACATTTTGCTAAACTCATCGATGTATATTTTGTTAACCGGCTTGCACGCCGAAGCTATTGAAGTAATGCAAAAAAGTCATGTTTCGCAGTTTCACTTTAAAGAGCTATAACTTCGTTTAAACATACTCACGAATGCGAAAGAGATGAACAGATGCAGTGAAGCTTTTGCAAATTGCTGAGGACTCGCTCTATGACATCATATTCGATCGTCAACTTTAGTTGACAATCGAAAACGATGTCATAGAGCTCCTTTGAACGCTATTGCTCTCTTGCGATGCACCTATCCAAAAAAATTATGAGCAATTGTAAGCCCACTTGTCAAGCCTTAAGTGGCATGAAGTTAGTGAAAAGCTCTACAAGAACACCTGTGCGATGTCCACCGGCTGTGTTCCTTCCTTGTAGTTATCCAAACTGCTCGCTTTCAGGTGTCCTTGTGGAGCTTTTCGTTGAGTTTCCAAAACTTGAGGCTTGACAATTATGGGCTTACTATTGCTCACGACTTCTTTCGGATAGCGAATGCCAATAGTTAGTGCAAAAGGGCTTGGTTAGAAGAGATCAGCGAAACAAAAAAAAAACAGAAATGTAAGATTGTCAGCTTATTGGAGCTTTCACAAGGCCTGGCACGCATGGTTTTGGGTTCAAGCATACATTCAATACATAGAGCCTTGACTCTGGTAACCTTCACTTTAAGCGTCATGATAGAACATAACCTTCAGCTGAAGAAAAGTAGAACTTACCCGTGGCAAAGCCCCGGATATTACGACATAACTTTACAGGAGTGAATGTGAATGAGGCAAGTATATTGAGTGATATTTGAGCATCGAAAACCGAAATGTTGCGTTTTTTCAGTCTTTTCTGCTGAAGACGGTTTTTATTCGAAAATTCCCCTAGAATTTAGGAAAACAATTCTCAATAAACCATTTTATAGACTACCATTGAGTGTTAGAAGTTCACAAAACCTGTTGGATTCAATAAAAAACTGCGCTTAAATCTTGCGGAGATAGTCGCCACATGAATGCTGGTTTATCTCGTTATGGAGTGATTTTCGACATCCGCGACGTTGTCAGCGCACCTAGTCGTGTCATGAGAATCGCCACGATATATAACGTTGCAAGGTTTTGTCAAGATCCCACCAAGATCTATGAACAGAGAATGCTCCGTCGGCTCTGTCTCTCTCCGCTGCTTGTCTGCGTCTCCTCGCGTTGCGCACTACCTCGCTACCCCAAGCGCGAGGCGCAAGGCATTTGGCTCTGGTACCCCTTTTCTTCGTTGTTTTCAGTCTAATCCTAGCAACTATATATCATATTGAAGCTCTCTGATGTCTACTTTCACGCTGACAATGTCGCAAAACTCCATTCTCTGATTTGAACGTGAAATCTGGCAAAAACCGTGTTTTCAAAAATCCCTTGCTTCTTCTTCAATTTGGTTCTTTTCGAAAGGTTCTTTCCGCATTTGATAGAACGTGTTTCTGTTCATAATGTAGACAAAGTCGCGGGGCTAGTTCTTCAATTGTGGTGAAATATCTAGCACAAAGCTGCAAAAAGTGCGTTTTTGTTCATAGGCCTTTATTGGAGTTAGTAAACACCATTTCTTACGATCTTGGGAACGTTTTGCTCAGGATTATGAGCACAGGAAAACTATACTCCGCCAGAAACAAATACTGAGAGGGGCTAAAAATTCAAAGGACGCATCAAAACTATGTTGTCTTTGACTTGCATTTCAACATAGGCAAAACGCTTTACTTTTTCAAAGCTAAATGTTTTTGGTTTATTTTCTCCTTGATGATCACCACTTTCAAAATGTGTTCGTTTTTAGAACAAAAGAAAAAACTAGCTTTTCCTCGTTTTCCCCCGTGCTGTGGATTGCTTGGTTCTGTAACGAAAACCTACAATTCGAGATGCCGCCATATGAAAAATTTCGAACGCTTATCGGTTCGCATCTTCTTCTCTTCTTTGATTTCCTATGAACAATTTTCACTATTTATGGGGGGGGGGGAAGGGGTAGATACTCAAACACTTTCACTTTTGACGCCCTATCTCTAGACTGTCGAAGGTATGGGTTCAAGGCGCAAGCATACCTCACGCGATCTCTGCCGCGGTCTGGCAATACTCCAACTGTTCATAACTCATCCTTTGAATGAACTAAGATGGGCAATTCATCGATGCAGTTTTACATGATGTGAGTCTGTAGTCTGCAGGTTTTGGATTTGAAAATATCTGGCAGATTGCCAGATTGCATGGCCAGTGAAATCGCGTGAGGTATACCCGGGGCTTAACTTTGTTTTGTGGTAGAAAGCAAAGGATATATCGTTTTTTGCACGGTCCGGGCTTAACTCCGTACCGTGCAATAAATGGAAAAAATCTGCAATCGTGTCAGATCGTTGAAAGTGCTCTTTTGCAAACGCGCGAATCTTGTATGCAAAATCCAAACAAACAAATGGCTTGTTTACAACGCACAAACAATCACATGACAGCAGGTTTAGGCTATGTGTCTACATCATTACTCCAAACTACATCAAGTATTTAGTTTCAGAAACTTATGTGTTCCAGAACCCGCTCTCGAATTTCTAGACCAACACCAAACCAACTGCGTTGGTACGAAGCATGAAAATTCAAGAGTTATATAAGCTTCACTTGTTTTTCATTATTTTTTTTGGACGAACTAGAAGTTCGCGAATCTATCATATATTGAAGAGAGCAAATCAAGCCGTTGCCTCTCCACTTTTCTAGACCAAAAGCATAAACATAGAGTCCAGTAATGCGTGTCAGGGCCTCCTTTGAACTATGCGGCGACAATTGCATCGCTTAATTGCTGTAGGCTACACATTTGGTTCAATGACTTAGGGAGTTTTTGACATATTGAAAACAGAATCTAAATATCAAAAAAAATATGTTTCTTGTTTTTTCAGTATTGACAACCTCAGAATGTGCTATACAATACCGCTCATAATTCGTCAAAAAAGTCGCCGGACTGCGGCGCACTCCGCCACACTCCGCCACAGTGCGCCGGAGTGTGGCAAAGTGCCCGGAGTGCGGTAGAGTGCGCCACACTCCGCCGCAGTGCGACGGAATGATCGTCAATTTAGCCATATCTCGCTTCAGAATGGAGGAATTCTGAATCCGAGGACACCGTTCGATTCAGCTCGACGAGACGCATCATCTTATATATGAAGCTGAACGTCTGTTTATCTGTTTGTCTGTACGTATGTTCCGAATAGAAAAACCATTTCTGAATCGATCCGGACCAAACTTGGCACACATACACTTCGGGCCCCGCCGAGTATCATAGGCTACTTTTCGTCATCGATCGATATCGATTTTATCGATTTTTATCGATTTTTTGCAGAGTTCACTACGGGGCTGGGAGTTTGCATAGGGGGGTAATCGAGCATGGGGATTCCGAATACAATATTAGTTTTCAGGATTACCGATTATTATTTTGATTGAATTCAGTGTGCTGATAACAGTATTACCATTGATCTGTCGCTGATCACACATAGACAGTATAGTACACGAGTATGGTAGAGAGCCACTGTGATCGAATTTGTTCTAAGATCTGCTCAAAATCACAATACCGCCCACAGAATGTCAGAATTTCCGTGGACTTCGCGGAATTCCGGGATTCTCGCCAGAGTGCGCGATAATCCGGGAAGTTCGCGACATTTCAGGATCCGCGAAACCATGCGATCACGCAAAGTACGCAACGCCATAACTTCCTTTGGAATGGATATATTCCGAATCCAAAAGCAGCATTGTGTTCGGATCGTCGAGGCGAATATTTTGATATACAGTATGCTCTCGATATTCCATTTCCACTTTTTTCGAATTTTTTCTGTGGAGGTCTTTTCGCAAGGATGTAACGCAGCGTCTGTGTAACATAAAAGATTCCAGTAAGCACTGTTCGATAGTACTGTCTTTGTAGGTTATCTTGCGTTCAAGAGTAGCTGCAGACTGTCTCACAAAAGAAGAAGCGTTGGTGAATTTTGGAAAAATCACGCGTTTCTAAATTCTACTCGCCGTAACTTCCTTCAGAATGAACATATTCTGAATCCGAAGAAAGGTTCGTGCTCAATTCATCAAGGCAAATCTTCCGATATACAGCATATCCTTGATATTCCGATTTCAATATACTCAAATCTTTCTGTAGACGTCTTTTCGTGAAGGTGTAAAGCAGCGCACATTGCCCCTAGGAGATTCCAGCGAGGATCTTTCGATAGTACTTTTTCCGTAGATTACGTAGCGCTAAAAAGTAGTCACAGGCATCTTTCCATAGGAGTCAGAAGGGCTGGTGAATTCTGGAAAAATTATGTCGTTCTAAATTTTTCTCAGCGTAACTCTAAAATCTGAAGCTCTCTTGCTAAGCAGATGTGATTTTCGTAATCAGCAGGTCGGATAACCCTTATAAGCAAGTTTTCCAAGATGTTCGAGTAATTTCATTTTTTCTCGTTTTACGCTCAGAAGCTGGCCGATGGATTTTGGTCAAAATGTTCATGCTCTTAAATTGCAAGGAAACTTCGCTTATAGAAGTTTTCGAACACGCTCTTTACGAAAATCGTGGTCTTTGAGGATTACAGGGTCTTCTTGGAGAGATACGGTTATTTGAATGTAACTGCTCCACGAAAGCTCGTAACTTCGCCTCCACCTCTCACGTGTCTGTCAAAGAACCTGCCTGCTTGCTTTACTAGTCAAAGTCACTAGGTCATGTGCTATCGAATGGCGCAAGTCTCAGGCTCCAGTCTATAGAATTCGCCGAGTTACGAGCCTATGAAAACACGTTCTCATGATCTGCTTAAAATGTAAAGATCGCAAATTTCGTCGAAATTCCACCATGAGTGCTTGTACAACACGCTGATCAAATCTTTTCACATTCTTAGTGGATCTTATTGTGAGATTTGGTGATTTGAGCTCTAGCCACAAAACAGCTTTGATATTCAATTGTTGAAGCACACGCAAGCACCATATTCAATACAGTGGAGTTATTGAGCGAAGCGAACATAATATCCGCAATGCGAGTGTCATACAAGCACTCACGATGGAATTACGACGAAATTTGCGATCTTTACATTCTGAGCAAAATTCATGAGAACGCTCCGTAGGCTCGTAACTCGGCGAATATAGACTGGAGCCTGAGTCTTGCGCCATCCGATAGCACATCTCCTAGTGACTTTGACTAGTAAAGCAAGCAGGCAGGTTCTTTGACAGACACGTGAGAGGTGGAGGCGAAGTTACGAGCTTTCGTGATGCAGTTACATTCACATAAACGTATCTCTCCAAGAAGACCCTGTAATCCTCAAAGACCACGATTTTCGTAAAGAGCGTGTTCGAAAACTTCTATAAGCGAAGTTTCCTTGCAATTTAAGAGCATGAACATTTTGACCAAAATCCATCGGCCAGCTTCTGAGCGTAAAACGAGAAAAAATGAAATTACTCGAACATCTTGGAAAACTTGCTTATAAGGGTTATCCGACCTGCTGATTACGAAAATCACATCTGCTTAGCAAGAGAGCTTCAGATTTTAGAGTTACGCTGAGAAAAATTTAGAACGACATAATTTTTCCAGAATTCACCAGCCCTTCTGACTCCTATGGAAAGATGCCTGTGACTACTTTTTAGCGCTACGTAATCTACGGAAAAAGTACTATCGAAAGATCCTCGCTGGAATCTCCTAGGGGCAATGTGCGCTGCTTTACACCTTCACGAAAAGACGTCTACAGAAAGATTTGAGTATATTGAAATCGGAATATCAAGGATATGCTGTATATCGGAAGATTTGCCTTGATGAATTGAGCACGAACCTTTCTTCGGATTCAGAATATGTTCATTCTGAAGGAAGTTACGGCGAGTAGAATTTAGAAACGCGTGATTTTTCCAAAATTCACCAACGCTTCTTCTTTTGTGAGACAGTCTGCAGCTACTCTTGAACGCAAGATAACCTACAAAGACAGTACTATCGAACAGTGCTTACTGGAATCTTTTATGTTACACAGACGCTGCGTTACATCCTTGCGAAAAGACCTCCACAGAAAAAATTCGAAAAAAGTGGAAATGGAATATCGAGAGCATACTGTATATCAAAATATTCGCCTCGACGATCCGAACACAATGCTGCTTCTGGATTCGGAATATATCCATTCCAAAGGAAGTTATGGCGTTGCGTACTTTGCGTGATCGCATGGTTTCGCGGATCCTGAAATGTCGCGAACTTCCCGGATTATCGCGCACTCTGGCGAGAATCCCGGAATTCCGCGAAGTCCACGGAAATTCTGACATTCTGTGGGCGGTATTGTGATTTTGAGCAGATCTTAGAACAAATTCGATCACAGTGGCTCTCTACCATACTCGTGTACTATACTGTCTATGTGTGATCAGCGACAGATCAATGGTAATACTGTTATCAGCACACTGAATTCAATCAAAATAATAATCGATAATCCTGAAAACTAATATTGTATTCGGAATCCCCATGCTCGATTACCCCCCTATGCAACCTCCCAGCCTCGTAGCTCAAACTATGCAAAAAAATTGATAAAAGCGATAAAAGTATTCGATAATCCTGAAAACTAATATTGTATTCGGAATCCCCATGCTCGATCACCCTCCTATGCAAACTCCCAGCCCCGTAGTGAACTCTGCAAAAAATCGATAAAAATCGATAAAATCGATATCGATCGATGACGAAAAGTAGCCTATGATACCCGGCGGGGCCCGAAGTGTATGTGTGCCAAGTTTGGTCCGGATCGGTTCAGAAATGGTTTTTCTATTCGGAACATACGTACAGACAAACAGATAAACAGACGTTCAGCTTCATATATAAGATGATGCGTCTCGTCGAGCTGAATCGAACGGTGTCCTCGGATTCAGAATTCGTCCATTCTGAAGCGAGATATGGCTAAATTGACGATCATTCCTGCGCACTGTGGCGGAGTGTGGCGGAGTGCGCCGCAGTCCGGCGACTTTTTTGGCGAATTATGAGCGGTATTGTATATGGATATGTTGATTAAGCAAAGGTTTTCGTAATAATTTTGACCTCAACGGAAATTCCGTGAAATTTTGCGAAGTCGTACGTTTTTATAAGAGCTTCAGATCAATGCGTGCCACTGAGCTTTCAACAGTAGATTCAAGCTCCGAATCATGAAATTTTACATCTTGCGCGGTATATAGTTTTGAAGGAAGTATTAGTTTGGCTGAAAAATAAGTTCGGTCGTTTTTATCGGTTTGCGGAATTCACGAATTGATTTATGTAGAGATGTAGGTACCATTGGAAAGTGTGAATCAATGAGTAATCGAGGAGTAGGATGATTAACTCTGTTCAAGCGCCAATCATCATTTTGACAACGAAATTGTGCAGGAAAATGGAGTTAGATTTTTTTATCGAATTTTCGAAAGATCATGCTGAATCAACGAACTGAGTTAGGTGTCAAATGCTCCACACAGCAAATTCTGAAATTTCCAACAATTTGCACAACTCTAAATGATTAAATTCAAGCAATCTGAATTGCCCAAAAACTGACTTCCACGCGCAAATGCCTGGAAGTTCTCACATTTTTGCTTGTAGAAATTCACGAGCAGCAGATCACAATTCCGTTGTGGTTCGCCATGTAGCCAAAGGTTGGCCATATAAAGGCATATTGCCAATCATTGATGACGGAATATGTTGAACACCTGATATGTAATAGTAAAGTTTTGAGGCCACCTCCATAAAAAAAATCTCAGCTAGATAGCTGCTACTCGAATTGTTATAGAAGTCCGAAATAGCATGTCGAACCGAACTTATTTATTAGCCAACCTAAGACCAAAAGATGCCCTACCCTTTTGCTTACAAATATCAGCGGAGCTCCTGCGATCGCCTTCCTTGAAAAAAGTTTTGCGTTATAATATGCTCGTAGTACTTAAATATCTTGCAGTGTCGATTTATCACAGAAACTGTTCTTAGTCAAAGTGGCTTTCTCATATAATTTCTATACTTTTTCGATAGAGCTTTGAACGTTGATTTCAAATCTGCTGTAGCACGTTGACATCAACTCGTTCTAATTTGTCCACCTTGTGGAACGTTCACAGAGTTAGGATTTTTTGGTAAAATTCAAGCAGACTATTCGAAGTATACCTAACCCCAGAATTGTGTCAAGAAATACGGACTTATTGATACATTCAGCGTATAGGAAAACTCCCGGAACTACACCCTTGTGTGCACGCCGCCTGAAAATAAACATACCATTGCATAATCCTAACTAACAAAAGGAATCATCGATACATTTGGCATGAGGGTGAGGTTGACTAGGCTTGGATACCTTGAATGGAAGAGTGGCATTTGAATTAGAGCATGATTGCTTCTTTGTGTTGTACAGACACATAAGCTATAGAGCTTTATTGAACGATCTGCACGCATTCGCGCAATGGTAGAATGCTGCTATGAAAAAGCAAGATAGCATACATCAAGCCACAGGGAAACCTATATAGGTCGTGCTTTATGAGGTTGTAAGTCAACAGGATTAGACAACGAACAGGATTAGATTACGAATGCCTATTACATGGCAGGAGGGTGGGGGAGGGGGGGGGGGGGAGTAGCAATTGAGACAAAATGATTCAGGATTGCTCAAATGGTCAAATTGGATATGAGAACACTTAAAGTGAATGACAGATCTTTTGCAAATTACAATATTCAACGTTGCGATGCTCGAGTGCCGGTGGAGACGTAGCAGCTGTTTTTCTAAATTCTGCGTGCTTTTTGCTCAAAAAACACTCATAATTTTTCAAAATGCTTGGCAGATAGTAAAGCAGCTTCAAAAGCAGTTTTAAGAGCACTCTTAAAGCCATAGACTTTATTTGAAAGGGTAATTTCTATCACATAAGAACTACTTCCAAATTATGCATTCATTTGCGCTCGAATCCTAACCAAGAAAATGAATACAAAAGGATTTCGATACAAATGCGACTGTCTAAAGTATAAACTTCCGCAATAAATTTAGAAGCTTTTTTTCACGCGTAGAAAAGGCACAAAAAACCTTCTCAATGTTCAAAAGCTCTCTCTCGAAAGAAAACTTGAATCATTGAATTTGCGGAGCAATGGTCTAGAAAAAAACAAAAACAGAAAATAGCGTTTGAAAATAGCGTTAGATACATATGCCAACACGAGGTTTTTTGGTGAAGCTTTATTAGTAGAGCGGCCTTACGTTTCGACACCAATCGTCGCCTTCAGAGGCCTAAAGTGGAGCGAGATTG
>CATQJL010000305.1:13771387-13776450 GCA_958299035.1 Cylicocyclus nassatus
CGATCTGTGAGTGAAGCCTGCACCTATATAAGTGTGGATAGCTGGGCAAGACTCAGTGTAGTCTGTCTCTTCGGTGCGGCTAAGTACTGGCTCTACTGACTCTCACTAACACCATGGTGGATAAAGGTTCGTATTCTGAACAACATGTCTCAGTACGCTGAGTGCGGGACGAGGTCTAGACCCGGCAGTGCGGAGAGGCGTTTGGCGGTCTAATTTCGCAACGAGGTCTAGACCCGGCAGTGCGGAGAGGCGTTTGGCGGTCTAATTTCGCAGATATAACACTGCACTGCAATCCACTTTCAGGCCTCCGACGAAGACGAAATTGTCGAAACGTAAGGCCACTGAAGAATTCCACCGTACAAACCTGGCACTGGTTCACTGCGCGAAGAATTTCAAATTTTCATAATTTGGCACTCACAAGCCTACAACAAATTGGCCCAAAAAATTGAACATTTTTGAATTTTTATCTTTTCTTTCGAACTCCGTCTTTGGAGTCTTTTCTTATACACTCGTAAACTCACGGCCTGCGGCTACAAAATAAGCTGATTGCCAGCCATAGAAACAAAACTTGAAGGGAGTCGTAAGCTGTTGAAAACAAGGTTTTCAAAAGAAAAGTTTCAGTTATTAACATGGTTTCCTTCCCGTTTGCAATATCAGTACAGGCAGGTGCGCCTAAACTACAAAAGTTTTTCTGTTTCTGATGGTCTTGACTGCATTCAAAAATATGAAGGACGAAGTTATAGCTTTCCAAAGTGAAAATTTGCAAAAACGGACATTATTTTTGCAACACTGATATTTTACTTCAACTCCACTTACTACAACAGACCTCAAATCTGACTGACTTTACTTCACGGATCTTCCTGGATCCAAACACGATCCTCATAATTGGGTGCTCACCTTGAGTGCCATGCGCTACCTTCCGCCCATTCTACTTCCCACTTCCTGATGGGGATTTCCAGTATGATGCAATATCACATACCTTCTCTAGGATTTCTAACCTGTCTATTCGGAGTATCTCCTGCACATTTACTCCACAAGACGTAGATTTTTTTCCATCACTTACAATCTTTCACAATTTGCTGCCTACTAACATAAGTGAACTTGTGCAAGGACATCAGCCGCAAGAACTTTGGACAGCTCACAACTTCTACAAGATTTTCGGCGTAGGTAACAACGGTTACCCTTCTCATGTTACTTCTGATTCCCAGTATGACAGCAGCTCCTCTTTTATAGGTACCTTGATTGGGTTTTCTCCGTGTATATATGGATCACTTTCTGCTGCGCTATAGTCACACTTACAATCATCAAGAAAATACTTCTTTTGTCCTCAACATGTCATATGGAGGCATATTATCACGCATGCTTGCCATTAATTTGCAGGCACCCTGTCGCTCGTTTCTTTCCTACGTTTCTACACCTCCTAACACTCCTATTCCTATTGCCTCTTTCCCAAATATCACAGAAGAGCAACCTTTCCAGCTCACACATTTCGAGAGTCCATGTGTACATGGCCACCCAAGTCAACTATTGCTCCGGTTCAGGCCTTGTCGCCGTATGATAGTAGCAACTTCTTCGTAGCGCAGATTCCGGTCAGAGCGAATGGGATAGCCCTGTTAGGATTGATAGATACCGGGGCTATTATATCGATCGCCAGTTGCGAACTAGCCACGCTAGTAGGTGTCTTTTAATTCGAGAGCAGCCCAATACACACTGCAGTAGGAATGGCGGGAGTTCCTTAGCTCTCCTGCGCTATGCGCAACTGCAGCTCCAGGTAGGCTCGCATAAGGCCACTGCCACCGCACACAGACGGATCATCCATTCCACAACATGCAGCTTCCTTCAACTTGATTTTAGGTAACAATGGTTGTCGCAACTTCCTCCATGATCTATCGATTACACGAGCCTTTTCGGCGAACGGTGAATAGATTCGAATTTTGCGCAAGTTGACTCAAGGGTTACAAGAAGACGAAGGTGACATTGTAGTGCGTGTTTCAAAAACTACACCTTTACAGCCGTGAACTGAAACTTATGTTCCGTGCTACGCTTCTGCAAGCTCCACTACGCCAGTTATGTTGGTCACGCAATCCGAAGACCTCCTTCAGCGCTCACTCGTCGTCTCTCCTACTGTGTTCAGCACGGGTATGGTTTACATACTGAAGCAGTGGTATCAACGCAGAGTACTGTATGGTTTACATACTGGTATCAAATTAGTAGACCGCAGGTACTATAAAAAAAACCAAAAAATCTCCAAAGCGGTTCCTTTAGTGGAAGATAACGGAGTCTCAGATCCAGGTGTTTTTACTATAAGCCTGCGGGCTTTACAACCTTCCACTGCGGCCGATAGCCGTTCCTCAGGGATCGTTCATCAAAGGCGGACGAAGTTGGACGAAGCCGGACGAAGCCGGACGAAGCCGGACAAAGCCGGACAAAGGCGGACGAAGGCGGACGAAGCCGCACAAAGGCGGACGAAGGCATGTGTGAGTGTGTGTGTCGAGAGAAACGAGACGAGGCGTGTGTGAGTGTGTGTGTATGCCTTTGTCCGGCTTCGTCCGGCTTCGTCCGCCTTCGTCCGCCTTTGTGCGCGGTATGAACGATTCCTCACAAGAAATCAAAACAGAATCGTAGTCGACCTCAGCAAGGCTGAGGTCTCCAAAGGGGAGAGAGAGAGCAGTTTCGCGCATTTTTCATAAATTCCGTGATATAATCTTCCACAGTTCTTATGACTTAGGCTCATACGACTGAGAAGAAACTCATATCAAGAGCACTACCGTGATACCTCCTACTAGATTCCGACCAAAGGTGCGATAAGTGGAGCCGGGTCCCCCAAAAGTGAAGGTGGTTCCAGCTACCACTGGCCGGCCAAAAGTGAAGGTGGTAGTGCCGGACACTCACCTACCAAAAACGTCGACCGGGGGGGGGGACGTTAACAGTTGCTACCAGTGCGCGGAAAATAAGCAAAACAAATGCAAAAGAGATTATTGAAAGCATATTTTAAGACAGCGCCATAAATATCTAAAATAAACGTGCTTATCAAATGGTGTATTTGGGAGTAAAATTTAGCGGAGCTATACGAATTTTATTAAGTAAATTTTGTTATAACGTACTGCGAAGAAAGTAGGTCGATTCAGGGAATAACCGCCGAGAACCAGAATTTTGAATAATTAAATAGTGAAAAATCATGCGAAATTTCCACTGTTATAAATCTGAGTACGAAGACGTCAGCAATTGCGACTCATAGGTTTTAAAGAGTAAGTGGTGCTCTATTAGAGTGAAAGATTCAAGTCGATTCGAGAGATGTTCGCCGAAAACCAGAATTCAAAAAAATTAGGCCATTTTAGGTTGCTTAGTGACAGCTGACAGTTAAACTCATATAAATCCTGATTGTGAAGGTGTGTGATGTTGCGACTTCATAGGTTTTGTAGAGTAGAATTGCTCTATAAAACTTTTTCTTATACGTATCGATCCATTGAGATAACGCCGAGATTCAGGCGCTTAAAAAACAGGTAAAAAACCACTCTTTGAAATTCAACAGCTCGTAACTTCTCCAGAACTGCATGAAACATGTTGCGACTTCATAGGTTGGATTCTCCTCTTCAAGAGCTTTCAGACGATATATAATATGTGGGGGTTTCGCGCCTCTCCGGCATATGCCCGGGGTGGAGACTTTTCACCCCAAAGTCTCCACGGGCGGTCTCCAGCCAATACATTAACATGGGCGAGGGGGAGACTTTGGGGTGAAAAGTCTCCACCCTGGGTTAGAGCCGCAAAAATCATTGAACCCCCCACATGTTATTTATCATCTGAAAGCTGTTGAAGAGGAGAATCCAACCTATGAAGTCGCACCATGATTCATGCAATCCTGAAGAAGTTATGAGCTGTTGAAATTCAAAAAGCGGTTTTTACCTGTTTTTTTCAAGAGCCTGAATCTCGGCGTACGGCTAAGAAATATTCTGATAGTGCAAACCTTATCCCACAAGACCTATGAAGTCGCAACATTGCACGTCTTCACACTCCAGATTCATAGGAGTCTGAACGTCAGCTGTCACTAAGTAACCTGAAATCGCTTAATTTTATAAAATTCTCGTTCTCGGCGGCCACTGCTCAAATCGACCTAATTTTTTTCACTATCTCGTAGAGCAACACTTGCCCTTCAAAACCTATGAAGTCGCAATTGCTTACGTCTTCAACCACTAGATTTATAACAGTGGAAATTTCGCATGATTCTTCGCTATTTTATCATTCAAAATTCTGGTTCTCGGCAGTTACTGCCTAGATCGACCTACTACATAGGTATATGCTCTCAATACTTTCTTTTGCGTTCTTTTTGCTTATTTTTCTTCTTTTAAGCTTCAACAAAAAAATTTTTTCAAACCCAAAAGTGAAGGTGGTCACCCCGTACCAGCTCAAAAGTGAAGGTAGGCGGAGACTCGGCTCCCATTATCGCACCTCTGCTTGTGCCTGACCTCTTGCTCAACTCTGTTAATTACTGCAACGTCGCAATCGCGACCATCTTCTCATTTTCACAAAACTAGTGGGATCATCTTCTTATCTTCAGCATTCTTGTGCGGAATAATCCTCGCTACCTGTGTATGGAGATTGGCCCATTACTTATCTATGGTATGATCCCGTTCTGCAATTTCCGTAACAATACGGAACTCCATTAATGGGTTGCCTCCGCTGTTTTCTGAACTTCTTTTGTTCTCGACTTAATTTATGCCTTGCTAGCTGAGATCGCAAGCAAAATATAAGCTTCAAGACGGTCAAAGCTATTTTCTGTAGAGATGAGTACTTTCTCGGTCCGCGGATATCAGCAATCGCAGCACTTGATCCTGTTTCTACCCGCGATTCACGAGTACAAGATATACAGTGCTGTTGTTGCCTAGGAGAATCGTACGGCGTAAGGGTCGTTCTCCGGAACATAGCGGAGCGGCTGAGAGGCTCGCTTAAAAAATCGAAAAAGATGCGTCTTGTACTCGTGAAATTAGGGTAATTGCAAATTCAGGTCCTACAAAATTCCAACAAAATCTGATTTGTGGGCATAATCCCTCCTAATTCTTTGAAGA